>SNQJ01S0123997.1:35060-53929 GCA_010110895.2 Picea sitchensis
GCTCAAACTAATAGCCTACAGTCTCTCATTCCCCACATGCCTATCCCACCCTAGGAAGTGTGCCCCTTCTCTGCTCAACAGCCCCTCGGCTTCCCCACTTCCCTTCCAGGGCTTCAACAACAGGTTGGACAGGAAGTCTCAGAGCCCTATAGTTGCAGTTTAGTACCGTCAGGAAGTCAATTCCCAACAATTCTCTCACCCAGAGAGAAATTTATCACGAGCTTGACAACCCGCCTCTTCAATATCCCACAGGCCTGACAACCCGCTTCTTCAGTCCATCTTCCAAGCTAACCAACTACACAAAACAAGTATGGCTACGGATACAGGTTCAGGAACAATGACAAGAAGTATGGAGGATAGCTGACTGCGTGAGTGAATGGTCCTGGTATCACTGAATGGATGACTGAATGATGGTAAGAATGATGGAAGGAAATGTGAAAATGAACTAAGTCCCAACAATATGTATGCATGTCTCCAACTTGACACTTGTCATGTTGGGAGCTACTTTGGCCCACTTGTCCCCAACTTTAGAACTTAGGATAAAATAATTATCCACTTTATGTTTAAGAAATATTAATATAATATTCCTTTTTTTTTTTTTTTTTTTTTTATCCTTTTTTCTTAAATTTTATCCCTCCCTTTTCCCTAACTAGTGGAGTTTAGTCCCTCATGCTCTTTTATGTCGTGTTTGAGTGCGCACAATGGTGTATTTTATATTAATTATAGGACATATACAAAAACAAAGTAGCGGCCTTTAACATCTAGGCTCTGGCCTAATCAAACATAAGCATCCTAGCTTATAATAGCTAGCTCATTGGCCTGGAAATACAACATATACACAAAGGCTCTGGCCTCAACGATGCACATAGAAGTTGTTGTGTGGTATCTGGATATGTACACTTCATCATTTTCAGCTGCGTGGTACATGCATGCGCTATGCGTGAGTATTAATACAAAATGATGTCAGACAACTCACCATCTTAATTAAATTTGCATTTACACGTTTTCTCGAATTAGAGTTCGACCTTAGGGATGTAATCCTCCCATTATTTATGATCTATCCTCGGTGCATCATGTACGCATATACAATAAAATTTCAAAGTCTTCAAAGATCACGGGTGTTATTGCCCGTTTCAAATCCTCGTAACTCCCCAAGTAGATCCCTCGGGTATTGCAGTCCATTGGACAGCTACCAAACCCTATGAAACATTCCGGGAGTGTTTGATTTCCAGTCGAATGCACAGGATGCGCCGAAAGTGCCTGTATCCACAGATCACATTCGATCAATAACATGATTAGCGTCAATTATTATATTTATTTAGCAATTATACATACGGATACATTATGAATAAGACATAGATGCTGGCTGATTGAGAATCATATAAAATGGATAACCTCTAGGATTTCAAATGATCCACAATGTGAACGCCAACTTGAACAATTTCCCAACCGGGGGAACTTTTGTTGGCTTTCCTTTTCAAAATGTGGTCTCCACTTTAATTCCTGTGGGGTTCTTCCCTTCTCGGCCATGGCACTACGTAAATAGCCCGTGACCTTTCAATTTGTCATTATTTTTTATCATTTTCTCATCCGTTTCCAGCCAGAACTAAATCGGCCTTCTCTCTATCACCGGCCGGGTTATCCCAGCTCTTTAGAAGTTGTGTTTCACTTTATGCCATAAATTTCTTCAAATGATCTCATCTTCAACGATGTTTGATTCGCATTATTATAAGCAAACTTAACCATATGTAAATAATATTCCTATTTTTGATGGTTTTTCCATCACATTTATCCTCAACATATCCTCAATCATGATTCACCCTCTCTATTTTACCATCAGACTCTGGAAGATAGGTTGTGCTTTCAAAATTAAAATTTGTTCCGCAAATTAAATAATCCTTTCAAAATTTTTGATGTAAACTTGGGATATTTCATCAAACACAATTTTGTTTGGTATGCCATGTAATCTAGCAGTTTCCCTCATATAAATATCAACAATGTTGGTTGCCTTGTGAGTGTGGAAGCCGTGGGATAAAGAATGGGCATGTTAGTAAGCTTATCTACCATGATGAATCATCCTTTGGTTTCGATGCGGTAGGTTGGTGGTAAGAATCAATTGTTACAACTTCCCATTTCCACTTTCGGGGAATGGAGTGATAGGTGAAACAAAATTGATTTGGGTGTCTATATCATCTTGCCTTTGACATTCCAGACATTGTTTGGCAATAAAGATCAACCTCTTTCTTCATGCATTATTAATATTGGCTCTGACATACATAGTTTTCTGATAAGCTGGGTGCCCAACATAAGGCACATTATGCATTTCTTTCAATGCTCGAATTCTTCAATTCTGGGGAATTTGGCACATAAATTATTCCCTATGTACATAAGAATTCCATCATTATCTAGCTTATATTCTTCATTTAGCTGATTTACCTTCTTGTAATTTTTCCACTAATTTTTTGTATTGCAAATCTAATTTTCCAACCTCTAAAATTTTGGGTTTTCGATCTAATTGGTACATGCTAATGGATTTGTAGCATGAATTTCCATGCACTCTTCTCTTGGAGTCATCATCCGCTTGTTCTCTCCCCTTAATATGTTTTATCATCAAAGTCATATTCACATAGAAATTCTAACCGTTTGCTTTTCCTAGCACTTAAGTTTGGTTGATCAAATAAATATTTCAAATCATTATGGTTTGTTCTTGGCTCAAACCTTTTCCCCATGGAGTAGTGTCTCCATTTCCCTCAAGGCATGCACTATGGATGCCAATTTGAAATCATGAGTAGCATAGTGTATTTTTCTTTCCATTCACTCCAGCTAGCTTCCATGATTCATAACAAATAACAAACCCATTTTGAGTGAGGAATCCGCAAGTCCTTCTTTGCATGCATATACAGATATACAAGGAAGTCTTTGTTTGGGTCTACAATCCTTAGTATTGGAACACTTGTCAATAATTGTTTCAATTATTGAAAACTATATTCACAATCGATATCCACTCAAACTTTACACCTTTATTTTTTAATGAAGTGATTGGGTGTGTAATCTTTGGGAATCCTCAATAAATATTCTATAGTAGCACAGAAGGCTGCATAAGATGATCTAACCTAAATATAGTATTTTGATCATTTCCTCCTAGCGTGGCTTCTCTTCTCAGGATCCACTGCTATCCCCATCCTCTGAAATGATATGTCCCCAAATAATGAATCTTCTTTTGATAAAATGAGCATTTTCTCGATTTGGAATATAGGTAGTCTTTCCCTTAGCACTTGCAAGCTTCATCCTCAAATGATATTTCATGATCTTTCTCTGACTTAGAATATATAAGAATGTCATCAAAAGACAATGGTAAACTTGTCTAAATATTCTTGAAAAACACCATTCATTAAGCACATGAAATAATTGGTGCATTTTGACATTAAGTAGCTGCTGGCAAGACTCATAATATACCTTGTCTGAGAGTCTTGTTGATATCTTCCTCTTTTATCCATACCTGATGGTATCGACTGAGTCTATCTTTGAAATATCTTTTCATCCTTCAATTGATCAAAGAAGTCATCAATCCTTAGCGGAGAATACTTATTATTATGATCACTTTGTTCAATTGTCTGAAATCAATGGACAATATTAATGTCCCATATTTGTTCTTCATGAACAAGATTGGGGCACCAAGATGACACACTTGGGCATATATACCTTCTCTTTAGAAGCTCTTCAAGTTGAAATTTCAACTCCAGCTTCAACTCCGATTAATACTGGTTATGTAAGGAAGTCTTTGACATTGAACTTCTCTGGGCATACTAAATTTACAGAAAGTAATATCCTCTCTTTAGAGTAGTGATCACAAAGTAACTCCTTGAAAACATATTCAAAATTCTTGTAGGGTATAAATCTCCCCAGAACTGGCACCTTATCTTTGATGTCTCTTCCATATGAGGATACAGAATATTTGACACTTGCTTTTCATACTTGTTTCCATTTGTTAATTGCATTTCTCGATGAATTCTGCTGCCGAATTCCATGCACTTTCCTTTGGTTCCTTCCTCCATGCAGTAAGATACCTTATTTATGAAAGTCGGATAGCATGATGTTGATCAACAATTCCATCCCAATTAGGCGATCCATGGAGACCTGAAGGAAGATGTTCAAAATACGCCCTAGTGTTCAAAATCATTCATGTCCATAAGATATGACTTAAACATTTCATTAACTTTTATTTTGGCTCTTGTAGTCAGTTGCACCAACCAATATTTTGTTGATACTTACTAGAGGGGTAGAATCGGTATCAGAGTACAATTTAAAAAGGAAACCTTTTTCAGCTTAACCATGAAAGCCATTCAATTATATCAATGATAAATGAACAATAGTAAAAGAGTTACGCCAATACACCATGCACAAGAATGGGAGAAATAATCAATAGTTTTTGGTAAAGGGAAGTAATGACTTACAAGGTAGCTACAACTTCCAAAATAAAGGAGGATGATAAAAGTGATCGATATCAAGAGAGAGATTTGAACTCTCCATCTTGCCTTCCTTCCCACCCAAGAATATGTAGAGATAATGGAAACTTCCATTAAATCATCACCCATCAACCAATCATCACAAAGAACATGATAATGCTTCCACAGGACTTCTTCAGTTGTAGAAATTCTTCAATTCTTGGAGTATTTCTGATCTGTAGATAATATTACTCAATGTATTCTAAAACTCCTCAATTTTCACTCCTTGAATCCTCCACAAAAGAGGTTTATAGAAAGAATGGTAGACTTTATTCAATTACAGTCTATTCAAAATGCCAACTTATAAATCATGCCTTTAAGCTCAATGGCTAATCTAATTTTGAAATCACACAAAAGAAAATAAATTTAGTACTCTTTCCAATGGAAGTAGATCCACTTCATTTTGTATTCTATAGAAGTTATGATTGTTTTAGGAACACTGTTTATTATTAAGCCGAGGTCACAAAACCACATCCTTCCTGTATCTACATAATTATAGTGAACAAAGAGATAAAAATTTTACCAGAGGGACATTATTATGTCTTATCAATACCATAGAGATTTCACCAGCTAAATCATTCTAGAAAAGCGTTATAGCAAACATGGTAAAGATATTTGAAAATAAACATACCCTTAGAGACACATCACCAAAAGACTTCCTTCCTCCTGTGAAATCGGCCATTAACTTTCTTTTATTTCCTCGAGAATTAGGCTTATCAAATGAATGTATAATGATGTTTAACATACCATTTATGTCTTACTTTAATATTAGGGCCATTTGTACTTTTCTTATTTTATGAATTCTTTTCTTTAGTATCTTGAATTTCACGCCTTGCTTTATTCTTCTATTCAATTTGTCATCTTCAAAATTCATTTCTCAACCAACCATGAGGATCCGTGGCCGTGCCCATACTGCAAGAACAAATTATGTATTATCCATTCCTTAGATTGTTGTATATGCATGTGCATTGTCCTTCATGTTCAAATGCCTTTATCAATCTTGTGGTCCAAAACCCATGACTAAGGTTATTTGTCAATGATAACAATAATCTTCCAACATATTTTCCATGTTTTCTTCTTGGAAAGTATACAAATTCCCACCATATTAGGATCTATATAAATGTGGCTCATGAATCATTTAAAATAGAAATGGTTTGGTTATTGATCCTTACCTTCCACTTCAATCATGTCATAGTGATACTCTGCTTGCTTGTTGTCAAGGATAAGATCCTCGACACATTTTTCCCGTAATCCTCAACTGTTTCAGCTAGTTGTACATTGTGGACAACTCTCCTCGAGGATAATCTCTGAACATATGATCTCTTCTAGCCCCAACTTGTTGAATAGGTATGCCTTGACTGACTCCACTGGCTCCTCGAAATCATTTTGGGTTCTTTATAAGTTGGTTGTCCCTGAGTATTTTTTTTGAATAATGGTGGCTTAGTTCCTTCTTCCTCTGATCATATTAGATTTCTTTTTGTCTTTCCAAAATTTTGGAAATTTGGCCTTGATTTTTATTGATCATATACAAGTTTAGCTTGCCTTATGGTCTCATCAATGTCTTAGGATCACCATACTATATTTTGTCATTGATGAATTATGGAAATCCACTCAAATGCCCTATGAATCTTAACTATCTCATCTTGATGAAAGAGACATACTTCATGATTCCTAAGAAACCTTATTTCATATTCATCAATGGTCCTCCCAAACGGAGTTTAAAGAACTCTTTCATTTCTTGTCATAATATATTTTGGTCAAATGTTTCTTCTCAAAATGCTTCTTGAATTCCTCCAAGTAACACTTTTATCTTTTAATCTTGATGCACCGCACTGAGTTGATCCACCACATGGATGTCTTTCCCTTGAGTTGATAGATAGAATTCTATTTTACTTGAAGAATAATTATGCAATTGAAATGCTTTCTCATACTTAAACAATAATGTCTCGCCATCTTCATCCTTCTTGTGCTCTACCACAAGTAGGAGGAGGTTTTGATTTTGTTCATTTCTCCTCATGGCTCAATCCACCCTAGAACTCTTATGCTTTTCGATAGGGGATGGACTTGAGCTTCTATATTCCCTCTTATTGGAATGCAGCAGAGAATTGATGGTGATGTCTTCTAACACTTCTTGCTCTTCTTTTCTCATGAGGAGACATGTGACTTCCTGATTTGCTTGTGTCACTCTCCTTATCAATTTCTTTTCTATTATGTTGAGCTCTCCAATAACTACATGTTGAAGTCATATTGCTGCTTATTGGCTCTCATAAATCTCATTATTAGATTTATGGTTGGAAATCAATACATGGAATTTTAGTCACACTTATGTTTTCATCCCTTCCTTCTCATGTCCACTAGAGTTTGTTCCTTCAACTCCAAAATAGACATCCATTCCTCGTCTCATCTCTGACTATAAGTCCCACACCATGAACATTCCGTTATTTTTTAATCTATGATTATATTGATCTTATCTAGTTTTTATTGACTCTGCAAAGGTAATGCGACCAACAAAACTTTGTCAATTTCGTATTTCAACAATCTCATGAAAGAAATATGAACCATTGGTTCAATAATATATCATAATTCTTTCTTATGATTTCACGAAAATTAAAATGCCCAAATCATTTTTTTGGGTGGATATTTAGATTCTATTATCCAATACATTTCCAACTCCTATTTCCATGCTCAATTCCGAGTCTTAAGTAGAGAGTTATGGTTATTAGAAATTTGTCCATTAATTTTTTTTTGTTCATTTTCAACCATCTTTCTTTCTGCGTTATGAAATATGCATCTTTGCACCTATTCCTTTGGAATTTTTGTGGGATATAAATTGGGTTTCTTAATACACATATTAAGGATATCCTATCCAAGTTTCACCTCATTAGGTTCTAAGTGATAGTTCACGTCCTGTGAAGTTATGACCAAAATACCATATTTTGTAATTGATATGCTACAGGTGCTTTCTTTTCCATTTTAAACATTTTTAACATGCGCAGAATTTAATTGAGCCCTAGGAATGTCTTCTATGGTTCAATATATTTCCATTAGCTTCTATTGTGCCTCAATCTGATTCCGGGCTACAAGAAAGTTATGAAGCCCTCGAAGTTAGTTGGGTATTAAAATTTACCCTTCATTGTTTGTGTTATAACTTTCTCATAAAAAGATCTGTTTGGTGAACAATTTACACCATTAGAAGATATCCTCGAGCTATTTTATTTGAGATGTGGAGACAAAGCGTACATACCTTTGGTACAGCTTTGTATCGTGGTTTTTGAGTTACTAGAAACGCTCTTAAGGACCTAAAAAACGCACTGCAAAAAGATGACATTCAAATAGTATAAAATGTCCTAAAAAATCGTTAGCACCCATTTATTCTGTCAAATGGCTTCATGCACACAAAATTGCTACTGTAACCCGTATTTACCATGCACAACAACCATACAAGGTAAATCATTCTTTGTGCACCTTAAAACCACTATATCATCACTTCTTTGTATTTGTGCTTGGCACTACCTTTCAATGTCATACGCCAATATCACCGCGTGCAATTTGGTTTTAGTCTTATTACCTGTACTGTGCCATTTTTATTATCGTCTCGTTTGATATTTCGATTCATTTCCTCTACTGCTTTGCGCATACCCAGAATTTTGATAGCCCTCTTTGCTGCTTTGAATGCGCCATTTACTACAGCATGGGTAGAGCAACATACTCTTTTCTGCGGCGTGCCCATCCCGAAACTCCTCTGCGGCTCTACCAATCTTTGTGCACACCGTTGCACCATTATTATTATTATTATTTCACCATCATTTATGCATGCACCTTTGCGCCAGTATTACTGCGATTTGCTTGGCGGTATCCACATACCAACATGTTTTGTACGGCGTCAAATTTGGCCCTTTACCATCCGCGTCCTACTTTTAGTCGCGGTGCCCAAATTTAGTCGAACATCGGCATGCCAACATTTTGCGATGCGGTGCCCAGATTCTCACATATCTCGAAGCTTTACTCGTAGCATGCATTTTTAGTGCAGCTGCGGCGCGCATTCATTTCATTACGTGATTCATCATGAATTACTACTGCGGTAGGGCTTTTCCTAACTTTCCCCAATTTACCATAGACATTCTACAACCACGAAATTCATTCAATTTCACCCCAATAACACCAATTCCAGCACCATACCCGGCAAAATGGATTTGTGGGTTTGAGCATTTTGGAACATGTGCACGAATTCAATTCCACGAGATTGGGAATTTTTATTATTAATTTCGCTCCATCTATCGTGGCTTCACTTTAACTATTCCAGCCAGAGATTCAGTGCGAATGCTAGAATATATATTAGGCCAATATCTCACCCACTTGGACAAATTTCTCAATTTTCCATGAATTTACCAACTGAAATTGGGGCTTTTCCCAATTTTTGTACCATATTAATTTTGGGCGGCTCTGCAACTCGAGTTTGGCCGCCGAAAATAAATCCCTCTGTGAAATCTCCTTCCAACTCAGCTTGTTTGTTAAGCAGGCTCGGCGTTAAAATCGAGATCTATGATACCATATCAGTAACACCCTCGACCACCAGTTCATGACCGCACTGTCGCCGGAGAACATACTTGTTCTCTCCGAGGCATAATATGATAGCATACCCCAGCACCCAACTAAATATACATTTTTTTTTCTTGAAATGCATGCAATCAAAACATATGCACACGGAACTCTTGCGAAAGTTTTACATATAAAACACAAACAAACAAATACATTATGTAATGCACGGTTTCATCTTTGAAATAATGATAAACATATACATCTGACATATGTAGACAAACTATAAAAATAAACACGTAAATGACAATTCAACATGTAAATTTATCGCACAATTGACACTTATCTTTTATAAGAATATCACCAACTTCATTGCAAACCTTGCCACGAACCTCTAACACAGACCACACTTCTCCATCACTCTCAGCGATTGGGTCACCTCTGATCTAGGACTAAACTCCACACGGGTAAAACAAATTCCTAACTAGGCTAAAGGCTCGTAGCCTGGCAGGAAGAGATACATCCCCGCAGGTGTTATTAGAACCAAATATCAATATAGCATAGAAAATCGTAGAAAAAAATTACTCAGCATGTGAAAAAGAAGGAATTCCGGATAATAATCCTCTTTGAGGGCAACCTCCTTTTACCCATAAATGTTCAAAGTACAAGATGATTCAAATGAAAATGTCTCCTTGAGTATATATAGGAGACTAGGAGGTATAATTACAAACTAATGGCCTAAAGCCGACATAAAATAAAATAACATTACTAATATAATATGCTTGAATTAAGGGGTAATGAGCCCGATATGGGGCTTATGCCTCCCTTGGAACAATTATTTGTCCATATGTAGCAGGTAACTTCTGGATGTACGTATAAAGACTCATCTTCGAGTGGAATCTTATAGATAGTTTCCTCCATTTTAATGAGATGCTACTGAAATGGATCTATTCCACTCAGTTAACTTAAATTCTTGTATCATTGATAAGCCAGGGCTCGATATGATTTTTTTCAGCCTCGTCAGAGTTAAGGAAATATAATAGTTTAATTTGGGATCTTATTGCCTATAACCTTCTTTAAGCATGGAAACATGGAAAGCTGGGTGTACTCCTGAAGATGCTGAGGTAAACTCCAATTTGTATGCCATAGTACCAATCTTTGCAATACCTTAGCCTGGGACCATAGTACTTTGGTGATAATTTATTATCCTTCTTGGCTTTCTTGAGGGACATCTGTTTGTATGGTTGTAGTCTTAAAAATGCAATCCGCTGAAACTTCTTTCTTATGATGTTGATTTGCTTGTTGTTTCATCACGATTTTGTGCTATGAATGAGGTTGTCCGCTAAGATTTGGAGAACTTGTTGTTGATTCGATGTGATCTTCCCTTCTTGAACATAGATTTTCTTTTAGAAGAAGTGATGGAAGGATGGTAAGTATCCATAAAGTGCCATAAATGGTGTCATTTTATTTCGCATTATGAAAGGAAGTCTTATACCACCGATACGCCAAGGGTAACCGAACCATTGTGTTTGTTTACGGATAAAACAGCGAAGGTATCCTTCTAGACATTTGTTCACTATCTCGGTTTGTCCATCCAGTTAAAGGATGATAGGATGGAATATGAGCCAATTGAAATTGCCAAAGAAAATAAGTGTCCAAAATGTCAATGAAGATGGGATCTCTGTCACCTAAAATAATCTTTTGAAATTTGCCATGCTTGGCTTTTTAGAGGCTATGTCTCCATGAATGCGGTGGCAACTGCTAGCTTTGAAGGGATGAGAGTGCCAAAGGGTAATAAATATGTAGTCAGATCTATCAACAATCACCATGATGAAACCTCTTTCCTTCCGGACTTTGGTAACCTGTGATGAAATCCATGGAGGTTTCCATGGAAACCTCCTCCCATCTTTGACTTGGGATGGATAATGGTTATGTAAAGACTTTGGGGTCTTCAATGTTTCCACCTTATTTTGTTGTAAACCAAACATACATACAAACCTTTGAATATCAGTTTAAAGGCCATCCCAAAATAATCCTTCTTGACTCTATGGTAGGTTCAAAAATCCAAGTGCCTTCCCTCGGAAGGTGTGCAATTCCAATAGTACCTTTTGTTTGAGTTGAGTTCTTACATAAATGCATGATCTTTGTACCATAGTGAATCATTTTTCCATGTAAATGTCGAATGCATTGGAACCCTGCTACAACCTTTGAATGAGAGAGTCCACACTTTTTAAAATTCATTCATCCATTTCTGTCCACTTGCTTCTATTATCCAATCGGGTTGGATGGTCGAGATAACCTGAGAGAAAGGCCTCAACATGCATCCTTTCTTGAGAGTGCATACATACAGCATTTTTCTTCCCCTTTTATAGGCGATTTCAAAATCCCTTATTGATATCTTTGATTTACCCATTTTTGTTGTTCTTATAGAAGATGATCTTTGTTCCAAGAAGTATTTAGGACTATCATGATGCAGTACTGACCTTGAAGTACCTACTTATTAGGTAAGGGCGTCATTTCTTCACAATGCATGTAGTATTGCCATCATTTCTTTCTCATAAATGGGTTTGTGTAAGTCCTTTCCCTTGAGTGATAGACTTTCAAAAGCCGAGACCTTCCCTTCTTGCATTAGGATAGCACAATTCCATTCAGAGGCATCACATTCCACAATAGAATGTTTTGTAAGAGTAGAATTAGTCAAGACATGAGCTTTACATCACCTCTTTAAGTTGTTTAAAATATTTATTTGCCTCTAGATTCCATGAAATGCATCCTTCTTAATTAGTCTCGTTAGAGGTGCTTCTATTCTTCCACATAGTTTGAACAAACTTATAGGTAGTAACTCATCAAAATACAAAAATCCTCTAGATTCTTTCAATGTTTTTGGGAATCGACCAGACCATCATGGCCTTAATAATCTTGTTAGGAGTCTACCTTGACACCTTCATGAGATACAATATGACCCCGATACTCTACCTCCTTTACTCGAAGAAACATTTTGGATGGTTTGGCATATAGTTGTTCCTTGCTCCTTTAGTAGTTGCCAGCACCTTGTCAGCATATCGCATGATCCTTAAGACTTGCTATAGATTAGTATATCATCAAAAAATACTAACACAAATTTTGAAGGAAAGGGCTTGAGAAATGGAATTCATCAACCCTTGGAATGTGGAAGAGTGCATTTGCAAAGGCCAAAGGCATGACCAAGAATTCATAATGGCCTTCATGGAGTTGGAATGTTTCTTTTGGGATGTATCTTCTTCCTTCATTACGTCCCCGGTGATACCAAAGGCATGATCCAATTTGTGAAATGGAATTGCTCCATGTAATTCATCTAACAATTCATCCAATGGCGGAATGGGAAGCCTCTTTAATAATGATCTTTTTGATCTCTCTAAATTATAGATTTACACATGCGCCACAGGCTATCTTTCTTGAATACCATTACCGCTAGTGCAGTGGGAACTTTGGCTAAGTCTAATAATGCGACCTCTAACATTTCTTCAATACATGCCTCAATTTCACTCTTAAGGTAAGGGTATCATGTGGCACGATGTTAGGAAGAACACTCCAATTAGGTGAATTTTCATGATCATGATTTCAGTGGGTGGAAACCTTTAGGAATATCTTCAAATGCTGGAATGCTTATCAATGATCCTTTGGAGATCTTGAAGGAATAAATGAAACCCCAGATGTTTTGAACATCTAGTGAGTATAGTTGTGAAATAATGCCTTGATGCCCTTTTCAATAATTTTTGTCATGTCATGCAACTTATCATCTTAAGGTTTCTGTGATGCACCTCTTAACTCAATTTATTTTCCTTCCGATGAGAATTTCATGAAAATTTCCTGAAAAGTTCTTGAGAATTAAAATCCATTGTTCCTAATGGTGCCAATTATTTGGATTCCTAGTACAACATCGCACCACCCATGGGTATAGAAATCATTGGAATATTCATTACATATTCCCCATAGTAAGATTGATCTTATTTAATTTTCATAAGAATTTGATAGTTCCTCCATGCAATCATTACTTGAAACTCATTGCTTGGATATACAAACAATTAGAGATCTTTGGCTAATTTATAGTAAAATAGAGTGCATAGTCACTTGAGAATCAATTAGGACTATTACCTTTTTCTTTTGATGTCATACGATCTTGAGGGTTTTGAGAATTAATTCAACCAATGCATTACTGCGATATATTAGGAGTCAACTCTTGAGACAGAATTGGCTACCATTTTCATCTTGAGGGATGGTTCTTGTTCCTTCTTCTTCTTCCTCTTCACAATCTACTTCGAACAGAATAATTTCTTCTCCTACATATGTCCATATTGCTTGTCTGAATTCGATGTAAAACCTTTGCTTTTCTTCCTCCAATTGTTGAGTTGTCGTGTATGGGTTGAGGTGTTTTTATAGAAGGAGCATTGTTCTATCTATAGATGTTAGGATTAGTCCTTCTAGTAGCCCATAGCCATATTTTTTTTACTTTCAGCATTTCTTACCACCCTAAATGCATTCTCCAGTTTACTTGGGTTCCCCAAAGGCAAACCTCATGGTAGATGTTATCCTTTAAAGTTCCCTATGAATGCATCAATCAGAGTGCTCATCTGGTATATCGGTTACCTTTGTATTCAGTCTTTGGAAGTTCTCGATGTTAACAAATTAGCCTATAAACCCTTTGTGAGATTTATCAATTGGCTAAATAAGGTGTGCTCCTTGTATCCTCATAATTGTTATATCATTTCTTCCGTGAAAATTGTCCAAGTGACAGGTGATTTGCGAGAACAAAACCATGTTCCCCTTCGATTGAGTTCTAAATATGAAACAATTAAGTACCTTTTGTATGTGGCACATTATGGAATCAAAGAATTGCTCCATCCTGAAGTATCCATGTAGTTAGGTCATTG
Organism: Picea sitchensis; assembly: GCA_010110895.2. NCBI lineage: Eukaryota > Viridiplantae > Streptophyta > Pinopsida > Pinales > Pinaceae > Picea > Picea sitchensis. The sequence goes on from SNQJ01S0123997.1 coordinate 49,012, forward strand.
CCACCAAAACTTCCCCTCATATCAATCTCTTAGGAACATGGTTGGTCTTTAAAATAGGATTGAGTTTCTCCATTCTTGATTCACCTTCCCATGTGTCCTCGTCATGAATTTCATGGGATCATTTTCACTTTCAGGTGTCTTCTCTTGTTACAAATTTTTCCAATGCTTCCATGATCTCATTTTAAAACCATCTATCTTAGTATCCAGCTTAGCTTCCATTGATTCCATCAAATTAGCTTCCATTGAACCCATCAACTTAGCTTCCATTGATCCATCTTATTTTGTAGTTCATTTATGTCCCTAAGCATTTATTCACCTTCATCAAGAGTCCAATAGGATTTTTTGGAGGCTTATTTAATTAATAGAAGTTCCCTTTTTGGTGGCATGTTAGCCAAGTATCACTTTTGAACCTTGATTTTGGGGTAAGTTCGCTAGACAATATTTCTTCTATTGTATCTCCTAAGTTTCTGCCCTTACAGGTATGAAACTTTATTTTATCATATTTCTCACAGTATTTCTTCTCTGCAGTGCCGAGTCTGATCAAAGGTGGATGTATGGGAGTGGAATTTATGTTAACTTCCCACAACTTGCTGATTTTTTGGCCTTTCTAGGAAATCTCACTTGTATAGTATTACTTGCACAAAATAATTGATATAAATTCTGAGACTCATACCATAAATACTACATAATTTCCACTATCCAATGCAACCGGAGTCCACACAATTTGGATACTCCTAGGAACAAGTTATGATTGGTTACTGGAACACCTTCTTGAGACTAGTCAATGGGACTAGTTAAGATACCTTATCTTACATAGGGTGTATATACAAATTTAAGATGACCCACAAGTTGAATTTTTTTTTTCACAGATACCTTACTAATTTACGTAAATAGCCTCGAGCTCGAAGTGCGAAACATTCTAAAAAAAATTATAGGTAGAAATTCCTTATTATTTCCAGTTGGAGACTGATTCCATAACCTACATCTTTATGCGAGAATTTTGTATATTCGAAAGTATAATGCCTTAGGAGGTGAATTTTGAAACCAACATACCTTGATCATGCGCTAAATATCCTCCGATCCATTCCTTCTTAGAAGCTTGTAGAAGAAATAATTTATAGTGAAAATTCCAGGTGTCTTAGATGTGTATTGAGAGCCCCAAGACCTTGAGCTCTGATGTATATGTTAAGAACCAAATATCAATATAGCATAGAAAATCCTTATAAAAAGTACTCAACATGTAGAAAAGAGATAATTTTGAATAATAAGCCTCTTCAAGGGGCAACCTCCTTTACCCCACACAAATGTTCAAGTACAGATGATTCAAAATGAAAATGTCTCCTTGGTATATATATAGGGACTAGGAGATATAATTACAACTAATGGCCTAGTAGACATAAATAAAATAACATTGCTAATCTAATATGCCCCAATTAAAAGGGGTAATGGTAATACATGGGGCTTAACATGTGCTTACTCAAACTAACAACCTACAATTTCTCATTCTCAACATGCATACCCCACCCTAGGAAGAGTGCCCCTTCTCTACTCCATGAGTCCTATGGTTGCCCCACTTCCCTTCCAAAGGTTCAGCTCTTGAATTCGGAAAATAAGTCTGAATACAGCCAGGCTGCGGAGTTTAGCACCTTGAGAGTCAATTCCCGATGAAATTCTCTCACTTGAGGAGAGAATTGCTCATGGGCGACAACCCACCTCTTCAATATCCACAGGCCCTAGCAGCAGCTTCTTCAGTACAAATCCCAAGCTAACCAACTATAAAAACAAGTATGGCTATGGATAAAAGTTTTGATACAATGACATGAAGTATGGAAGATAGTTTACTGCGTGAGTGATAGTTCCTCGTGTAATTTTGAATGGATGGTGAATGATGGAAGGAATGATGGTAAGAATGATGGAAGGAAATGTGAAAATGAACTAAGTCCCAAATATGAATACATGTCCCCAACTTGACACTTGTCATGTTGGGGCTTCACTATTACTTGTCCCCAAATTAAGAACTTAAGATAAAATAATTATCCACATGCTTTATGTTTTAGAAATATTAATATAATATTCCTTTTGTCTTAAGCTTCCTAGATTAGCCCTTTTTCTTAACTTTTGGCCCTCTCTTTTCCTAACTAGTGGATTTTAGTCCCCATACTCTTTTATCATGAGTGATCTGGCAGCAACAATGTATTTTATATTAATTGTGAAACATATAAAAAACAATAGGCACGCTGGTCTTTCAACATCTAGGCTCTCTAGCCTAATCCAAAACATAAGCATCCTGAAGCTTATAATTGGCTCACCGACCTATAAAACATAGCATATATACACAAAGGCTCCTGGCCTCAACATGTCTTAGGATTGCTACTTGGTATCCTAGGATGTGTACACTTCATCATTTCATTGGGCAATACATCATATGCCATAGAGTATGTGTATATATCAAACAACTCTCAACTGACAAAGATACATTTTACCCAATTGGAGTTGGAAGCCTTGGGGATAATACAAATTATATAGGAAACATGTATGCACTTGGGCTGACACTATAGTCTTTCCTTATCAATCTCATCATGGCCTCACATGTGACCATCTCCATTGGCCTTCATTTCTACAACATGAGTGTCTTGTCTCTGACTTAACTTAGTTTATGATCTCGCAATAGCATAGCCTAATAAATTACATTTCTCATAATTTCATTCAAGCAACAAATAATATTTTCATACTCGAGGCCTCCTTCCTTTACATCAGTTCAAATATTGATATTAGAATGAGGGAATTATTACCTCCATTCCCTTCAACATGTATACATCATAACAACTAAATGCATACCTACATGGATATTATCAATTTAGTTGATGCTACCTAATCAATTGGTACTTAAGTAGAAGCTCATGGGCTCCTTCACCAACCTCTTGATCAACATTTCTACCATCCTCATTGTCTTCATATGGATGGATACCATAAAAAACAATATCATCGTGCTATAATCATTTTTCCTCGATACACAATCCATCATTAGTTTGATTAGGATACCATAGCATCATTATTTCATATATATATATATATATATATATATATATATATCAACGGAACTATATTATTCTATACTCATGCCGACATGTTCACATGCAATGCATCAATAATATGAAACTTGTTTGACCTTGTGCACTCCAATGAATATCTATTTCAAATTTAATTAATTATTTATCTTTGTTATTTGTAGATGGACATCCTTGAATTTATGTAGAATCTTGTTTCCATGTGCACTTCCATTTTTCCCAATCTATTTTGAACCTTCTGTCCAAGCCTCACTTAGCCATTCTACATTTCCAAACACTAGATCCACTGGCGTTGTCATCTCACAAATGCTTCCTTTATGAAAATAAATCCTATCCTGCATATTTTAGGCTATAATTATCAATATTCATAGTGCTTTAATATGCACTATTTCAGTTGAACATTAGCACTGCAATCTAATTATCCACTCCTAAATCGCCTTGACCAAACTAGTCTCGAAATACCATTCTCATTAATTAGCATTTCAACATTCTAGATATTAATTTATGTTATCTTTCTAATACTCTTTCTCATCCATGGATTTTCTCAATTTTAAATATTTCTCTTCACTTCATTGGGTGATTCACTATGAAGACCTATTGTTTAATACACTCAAGACCCTCTTCTCCAAATGGAGATGCTACACTCTTCTGCTTATCTTGCACCTCGATAATGGAGTAAAGCCTTCTTTAGCATTCGATACTATTTAGAAAAAGTTGTTAGATCATATCTAGAAATTCCTTCTTCTTGCATCCCTATGATTGAATATAGAGATGACCCATCCACTCTATGAGTCACACCTCACCTCATAATTAAGCATTTCCTTCTCTTGCAACAAGTTATGTAGCCTTCACTACATTTCTACCTTGGAGGCTATGGAGTTATCCTTAATTCCTTGTGCATGATTATGACACTCATTACTTTTGGAATTCATGTCTCATGTGAGAATATTTGTTGATTTTCCCTTGTAATACACTCAGACTCTTTAGCAGTTGAATACTAATATTCCTCTACTCTTCCTTGGACATTTTTCAGCTGTGCATCCTGTGTCCTATAGCCCTACACTCCCCTTTGTATCTCTTTGGTGCTTCATCCATGTAGCCTTCACTACATTTCTACCTTGGAGGCTATGGAGTTATCCTTAATTCCTTGTGCATGATTATGACACTCATTACTTTTGGAATTCATGTCTCATGTGAGAATATTTGTTGATTTTCCCTTGTAATACACTCAGACTCTTTAGCAGTTGAATACTAATATTCCTCTACTCTTCCTTAGACATTTTTCAACTGTGCATCACCTGTCCTATAGCCCTGCACTCCCCTTTGTATCTCTTTGGTGCTTCATCCAATTTCATAATCTTGACCTACTTCCCTATCCAATGGACCCTAGGATTAATCTAGAATAGACCCACACAATGCTCAAGGAATCCCTCACACAACACTCTTTGTAGAGTGCTCTTCTGCTTACTAACATTGTCCTGTTAGTAAGCTCATAATCTCTTTATGTGTTGAAATATTTCACTTCAAGTGTGGATATAGGATTATTCATAGGCACTAGCCTAAGACTATGCAATCTTACTTACACAACAATCACCTTTGGAACTCACTTCTATCGTTTGGGAGAGTTTCTCCAAACTTTGACACTATTTGGAAAAAACTTCACATTAAGTAATTACATGGTTCATGGAATTCCAATTCCACTTTTTATGTTAAGCCCTAATATTGGCTCATTACCACTTAATTGGGGCATATTAGATTAGTAATGTTATTTTATTTATATCGGATTTAGGCCATTAGTTGTAATTTAGATTAGTAATGTTATTTTATTTATGTCGGCTTTAGGCCATTAA
>SNQJ01S0123998.1:7351-34006 GCA_010110895.2 Picea sitchensis
CCTTCATCTCATTATTCCACAATTAAGCATGGGTTCTCTTACTCCACAAAGCATCTTCCCGTGAGGGATTTCACCATAAGGGACAAATTTGGAGTTCATCCATATTTACTTCTTATCAACCATGACAAAACAATAATGAGTCATATTTACATAAATAAATATTGGGTCCATTACCCAAACCTTTGTGCTATGAGGCTTTCTTCAAGGGTTGGCATCAATGACAACCAACCTTAATCAACAAGAGCAACCTGTAGGAAAAATGAAGGGGATACGGACCTGAGGTCTGTGCGAATATCTGAGAGAAGAAGAAGTGAAAGAAGGCATGAATATCAAAGGAAAGATGAAGTGAAGAAGGCGTGGATATCAGAGGAAAGATAAAGTGAACAAGATGCAAATTTCAGACAGAGGATGAAGTGTCATGATGAGCGTTGATTGTATACCTCTGATCATGAAGAAGAATTGATTCATTAATGAATCACTGCTACTAGAGTTGGTTGAAATCTAGTTAGATAGACTGTGTCCTATCAGCAAGATGGGTCTTGCCTAAGAGTTGGTGCTGGAAAAAAATAGTTGGTGCTGGGAAAATCCATATATTCATATAAATTATATACAAACATATGGTATCTTCTGTGTCCATTGTGATTATGATTTTATTGTTCTTAATCTGTTCAAATATGTTTTAACTGCTAATTTGTAAGAATAATAAAAATTAGAAAAGTCCACACACTAATTCACCCCCCCCCCTCTTAGTGTGGGCGATGTGTTCAACAATTGTTATCAAAGCGGGTTCCTTCAAAACACAGTTTAACCACTAGAAGGTAGATCTTGAAGAAATGGGTGGACAAATGGTTCTCTCCGCAATTGAAGCTCTGTTATTTGATAGAACAAATTATTCTTCATGGAAAGAAAATATGAAACAATATTTGAAGTCAAGAGGATCTGAAGTTTGGAATTCAGTAGTAAGCAAGCCCTGGGATTTAACTACATCAAAGAATCTATCAAAGATTATAGTCCAAATAAGAGAAAGGAAGAACAATGAAGTGGCATTGAATATTCTTCTCAATGGATTATCAGATACAGTCAAGGCAAGCTTAGGACTATGCACATCCGCCAAAGACTTATGGCTGAAGTTAGAAAAGATGTATCAAATCAAAAGTAAAGACACATAATACATTCCTATCAAGGATGAAGATGAAGACTCATCCATCAATAAAGGTAAAGACTCTCCACAATATTTTGATTGCAATAATGTTGATATTGAATCCTCCCCTGCAAGTGAAGAGGAAGACTCAGATATAATAAAAGAATATTTTGTTATAATTTATCTCATGGAAGAAGTAGAAGAAGAACTATCAAAGGCCAAACAAAAGGTTGATTGGATTCTCCTTGAATACTGCTATGACCATAATGAATCGGACTATAGCTATCTTCATGACTACACTAAAGAATTTCTTGAAAAGAGTCAAAACCATGTCTTGGAAATAAAGGAAATTCTCAAGGACAATGAAAAGATAATATATGAGCAGGACAATTAGTTAGAAGAGAAAGAAGAGGAGATCGAGAAGCTAAAGAAATAAATCAGTCAAGTAAAATAAAAGGGGAAGGAAGATGATGAGCTTAGCAATCAAAGGCATATCCTGGAAATACAAGAAAATCTCAAAGACAATGAAGAAATCATATCTGAGAAAAAGATTTAGTTATAAAACAAAGAAAAGGAAGAGGAGATCGAGAGACTGAAAAATGAAATCAGTCAAGCAAAGGAAGAGGAGATCGAGAGACTGAAAAAAAAAAATCAGTCAAGCAAAGGAAGAGGAGATCGAGAGACTGGAAAATGAAATCAGTCAAGCAAATAATAAAAGAAGGAAGATGATGAACCAAGCAAAATCCTTGCAGATCTAAAAGAACTAAGGGAAAGTTATGTCAATCTTAAAATCCAACTTGAAGAAGCCAAAAGGAGAGAGGAGGTAGTGAGGAATCAGTTAGACAAAAAGGAATAATCTTGTCATGAGCTGGAAGCAGAATTTGTGAACCTTAGAAAGAAGGTTGAGAAGTAAACCACCAAAACCAAGTTCTTGAATAGATCCATGACCCTTGATGAGATTTTGGATAGTAAGAGATCACCAAATGACAAATCCGGTCTTGGATACAACAAGGAATAAATCAGTGCTCCTAAGAAATCTAATGTAGGTCCTTCATTTGTGAAAAGTGAAAATGGGTCTGACACAGGTCCTTCATTTGTAAAGGATGAAGACAGGTCTGACACAAGTCCTTCATTTGTAAAGGATGAAGACAGGTCTGACACGGCTCCTTCATTTGTAAAAAGTGAAAGTAGGTATGACTCAGGTTCTTCACATTCAATAAATAAAAGCAACACTACAAAATTTAGAAAATCAGATCAAGGAAGACATCCAGAAGCTACACATACACCTCAAAGAAAGTTTAGAAGAGAGACACCTTAATGGATGAATCAAAGAAGGTATGAGAGTGTTTTTAACGGTTATTGTTTTTCTTGTAATGAATATGGTCATAAAGCCTTAGATTGTAGGCATCATGGGAAAAAACAATTTGGCAGGTTCAACAACAGTATAAGATGTTGGAATTGCAATCATGTTGGACATATTGCTACACAGTGTTACACTGTGAGATGTTATAGTTGTGGTGGATATGGCCACAAATCCCTTAACTGTTGGAACTCAAGAAAACAGTCAATGAGAAATGCTCCATACAATACGAAAAAAAGAGTAAATGAAACATGGAAGAAAAATGAAGTTGCGGTAATAGAATATCAGACAACAAAGTCCAAGAAACCAGGACACTCACAGATGTGGATAGAAAAGACTAAACAAGTGAACAAGAGTGAAGTTGATTGCTGCAAAAGGAATTGCATTCATGTAACAAACATAGTATAAACTTTCTCAGATGACTTTAGAGCAATGTACAGTAAAGAAGAATCTTGGATAAAGATGGATACATTTGGTTAGATATCGATGACAATCAATGGGCAGATCCAAGAGTTGTTTAAGATGAGCTACAATTGCACAATGTTCCAGTAGGACAGCGGCATCCATAGAAGCAGCATTATGATGTACAAAATGAGGTACATAACATCTTGTAGAGATAACAAGAGGAGAAACCCTGTCAGAAAAATATACCCTTTTAGAAACAAAGGGGGAGAATAGTCAGTAAAAACTCAAGGGAAATTTTGGTTAGTAAATAAGAAAGTAATTAGATTAAGTTTTGAAAAGACTCGATCACTACAAAAATTTGTATAAAAGAAGACTACTCATTTGAAACACAAAAATCCCAATCAACTAAGATAAGAAGTTAGTAAATTAACAGGGGAAGAAACCTTGTCAAGAAGAGCTACCTTTTTTCAGAAACAAAGGGGGAGAGTAGTCAGAAGTAGAGAGAGAACATATTGACAGGGGGAGCCATTCAGTCATGACAAAAAAAGGATGATGGTAGGAAGAGTTACCCAAGCTCATATTCTGGTCAATAATATATAGAGCTTTACTACAGGAGGAAAAATCATTTTCCATTGATGTCAAAGGGGGAGAGAAAACTTCATATGAAGAAAGAATCATCACAGGGGGAGTTTTGTATATGAAGTTAGTGTGTTTCCCTCAATGACAAAGGGGGGTATTGTTGGACATAGTGTCATTGATGTCAACAATCGATGTGATGATCTATTGTTAATGATGAATTATCATAGATGAGATTGTGATTGATGTAAGCACTATACCAGTTAGCAGAAGATGTCAAACAGTATGCAGAGATCAAAAGAGCAAGCTCGGGGGGAGGAGCGAACAATATGAAGATCAAATCTCAGAAGGAAGAGCGCATTGCACAGTATATCAGATAGCAGAAGAAGCGAACAGGATGAAGCAATTCATGATTATTGTTGATCACGATAGGATCAACAATGTTCCTATGATTAAAGCTCAAGAGAATTAGCGAATGACTATCAGTGCATAAAATAATTCACAAACAGTTATTAAAGCTCAAGATAGTTAGTGAAGGAAGAGCGCATTGTAGAAGTGTCGTCGGGATCAATGGAAAATTGAGAAGTTGACCAATGCACAGATAAAGCGTAAGCTCAGAACGAGAAGCCTCGGCAGTCGTCCGATCAGAGTGAAGAAGCCTCAGCGGTCGTTTGATCAAGGTTGACCGTGTTGACCGTGGGCTTGAGGACTGTTGGAGGATCATGACTGTCAGATCAACAAACCAGATCAACGGCAGGGATAAATTGCGGAGAGCGAAAGCAGAATTAAACTACTTGCCAGTTACAATCCTGCAATCTATTTAGATCGTCAGATCACATAGCTTCAAAGATCTACGACTGTGGTTGATCCAACTAATGACCAGTTTAAGTCAGATTAAATCGTGACCGTCGGATGCGCAATCACAAAATCTACGGCAGGGATAGATTGCAGAGATTTAAAGGAGAATTAAATATCATGCTTGTTCCAATCCCACAATTAGTCAGGACCATCTGATCTTATAGCTTCGAAGATCAATGATTGTGGTTGACTCACAAATAGCGCACAACATCCAATTGTAGAGTTTGGGTGATGAGTTAAATCACTCGCAAGTTGTGGTTCTGCAATCATCGTCAACCATTGATCTGTTTCAAGTGACCTCACAATCTTTGGATCACATTTTAGTGGAAGGAAAGGATAAGCAAGATAATATATGAGATGTCGTTTGTGCAAATTTTTGTCAATCGTTGGATCATTCTAAGTGGAAGGATAGGATAGGCTAGCACAGCTGAATCATAGAAAGAAAAATCCATCGATCTAAGATTATAATCAATGAACAACATTCACTTCAGATCTAAATTTGCAAGGAGGTTACGCTCCAAAGAAATCTCACCTCAAGAATTCAGTTTGAGATTCGAAATACCCAAAGCTCAGAAATTTGAAATGAATAAGGACCATCGGATTTGGAGGACATAAAATGACCGTTGGATCAGGTTTGTTGGTCAGCAAACCATGTCAACAAGGACACACAACACACCATGTCTATAATGGCATGTGTCAGACCACGTCAGCAGACAACGTCAGCAAAGACATGTGACAAACCACGTCAGCAGACCACACCGGTAAATACACATGGCATAATCAGATGATGACAAGTGTCAAAGAGGAAATTGGCTTGTGCCATGTCAACAAGTGACGTAAGAAATTTACGTCACTCCGGGAGATTTACTTTGGGAGTTTTAACACGAAAGAATGTCAAAAGTCCCGAAGTCCCAAAGGATGAAGGTCTGAAGTCGCTCTCGGTCATCGATATGAGATACAGTTTGGGAGTCAGCACAACCGTTAGATCCATGAGAAGAAAATGTGTCACATCGGGAGGTCTACGATGACAGACCACATCAGCAAGAAACTGTGACAGTCCACATCAACAAGGACACATGGAGTAGTCATAGAATAACAAGTGTCAAGCTAAATCAGCATTTCAGGTACATGCAAATCATGAATCAGAGTGACACATGGCAGCTACTCGGCTCATGACATGTGGTAGCTACTTGGTTCATGACATGTCAGTAAGTGACATAAGCAAATTATGTCACTCTGGGAGTTTTGCTTCAGGATTTTTACCACCAGTACTCGCCCAAAGTCCTGAAGTCTCAAATACCGAAGACACGAAGTGGACACGAGACGTCCAATATGAATATCAATTCGGGAGCGTTCTCGACCGTCAATCTACTTAAGTGGAAGGATAGAGTAAGCCGAAATGTTAAAACAAGTTGTCTCCACAGTATTATGACTTACCACAACAGGTGATCACTCCAGGAGAAAATGGAGTTGCGTCTATTCGAAACCGTCGAAGTCTCGAACACTGAAGTCCCAATGCGGGCATAAGTCGTCTGATCTGAAATATCTCCTCAAGAGTATTCCCAACCATTGATCATACTACGGTGAAAGTTGAGTCTTGAGGATTCTGAAGCCCAGAGACGCGAAAGGATATCTCGACCGTTGATTTAGAAAGGGACACACGTCAGCGGATTGTCAGCTCCAGAAGATTGACATACGGAGGAAAGAAAGGGTTGAGATTTGAGATTTGAAATCTTCGAAGTCTGGAGACCCGAAGGAGATCTCGACTGTCAATCTGATGTTGGGTGTACTCTCAACCGTTGAACAATACAATGGAAGGATAGTGTAAGCATAATATCTTAAGTCCCAGAGTAAAAGGTGGCCATCCATCTCAATGCTTGATTAAGTCCTGGTCATTGGATTAAGCAATGAAGTATAGGTCCAAGGATCATACATGACCATTGATCTGGCTCCGTGATATAAATGTGAACCATCTGATATGTTCGACGATATTGTATTCGAGAGATTTGAAAGGTTGGAAGTCACGAAGTTCCGAAGAGCAAAGTGTCGAAGTTATGACAGGCATCCATCTTGTCAGAATACTGAATCGTGACTGTTGAATCGATAAACGCTCAAGATCTCATCTCGCCTAGCATTTGGTCAATGCCATTGGTCATATGGTAAAGAGATTTAAAGGGAAGAATGTAGTGCGTCGCTTAAATTGTTAAGCCTGTGGTTCTACACCATTGATCATATGAACATGGTTTGAAGGAAGCATTGATTTCTGTAAACAAAGAGATGAAGGAAATCGATCCATGCCTATGATCGATTTACGAAAGTAAAGGGTATGCCAAGTGTAAAGTGGAAGACCCGGAACGATGATCTCTAGTGGTCCCAAAAGTTGTTGTAGATAAACAATCTAGTTATAACTTGTTTCACAAGTCAGCTCAATAACTTAGACAATTTTTTAGCATAAGTAAATATAAATACAACCATATTTGGTTCACTAATGGGGTGTGTTTGTGGAGGTGATATGAGCTTGTGAAAAGATAGGCTCGCTGAGAAAGAGCAACCTACGGTAAAAATGAAGGGGATACAGACCTGAGGTCCATGCGAATATTAGAGATAAGAAGAAGTGAAAGAAGGCGTGAATATTAGAGGAAAGACAAAGTGAAGAAGGTGAGGATATCAGAGGAAAGATAAAGTGAAGAAGACATGAATTTCAGACAAAGGATGAAGTGTCGTGATGAGCGTTGATTGTATACCTCTGATCATGAAGAAGAATTGATTCATTAATGAATCACTACTACTAGAGTTGGTTGAACTCTAGTTGGATAGACTTTGTTCTATCAGCAAGCTGGGTCTTGCAGAAATCTGGGTCTTTCCTGAGAGTTGGTGCTCTCCAAGGAGTTGGTGCTGGGAAAATCCTTATCATTATATTCACATATATTCATATAAATTATATACAAACATCTGGTATCTTATGTGTCCATTGTGACTATGATTTGATTGTTCTTAATCTATTCAAATATGTTTTAACTACTAATTTGTAAGAAGAAGAAAAGTTAGAAAATTCCACACACTAATTCACCCCCCCCTCTTAGTGTGGCCGGTGTGTTCAACATGTATCAAACAAACAAAGACATACTTTTTACAAGGTACCAAGTCACCGAACTCATCAAACTGTCAATGCCAATAAGAAACACCCTAGAATGCTTGATGACAAGAGGAGCATTCACACTGATTGCCAATCAATTAGAGGACCAACCTTTGAAATAAAAGGAGGTGTTGTAAAGAAAATCACTTATGGTGGTGATATAGTGAAAAAATCCACTACATAAACAATGATATCTCATATGCTTAGAATGGGAAATGAGAAATATTCTATGCAAGGATTTAGCACGAATCATATTGGTCAGAGTTGGCATGATGATGGTGGATCATTTGGAAACTCAGGGACGTTTTCAAATATTTCAGGGTTTGTTCATAGACCTGATTATGTTTATCAGTCAACAGGAAAGGAATTATTACTTTCAACAGAAAGTGTAGTTCGCATCAAGGTTTTGAAAACAAAGGGGTATTCTAAGGAAGATATTGCTCTAGTGGGACTGTGGTTTACTTAAAAATTCCAAATGTTATGCATTTCCAGCTTGTAGACGCATACACGGTTACTTTGTTTTCATTTAGCACATTAGAGGAACCAAAGGTCATTTCATGAACATATGTAGCATCAATTAAGAATGGATGGTAGTAGTGCTTTGATTAAGTTTTTATGCAAAGGAAATATCAATTTCAGTTCATATGGCAGAGGATCAAATCATCTTGCCACAATTATGTAAAGATTATAATTCTTTTCGATGGAATTTCGGGGTTAAATCCATCGATGAGACCCATCAACACAGACAGAATTTCGAAAGTAGATGACAGAAAATCAGTCATAAGATCGGCTTCAGATTTCATGAAGGACATCAAATCAGACAGGCATTGCAAACTATGTTGCAAACTCATGTTCTGGAAGTTTTGAAGGAATGAAGAGTTTCCATATGGGTAGATAAGTATAGGACAGTTGTTGGAAGGTCAATTATGAGTTGGGAAGCCACCTGCCAAAGGGAGAAGTGCTCAAAGGGACACTTCATCATCCATAAAGAGGATGTTGGAGACATTGTCAGCATTAGCCTAAATTTTAGTGCTTTGTTGTTTTATGTTATCCACCTGTTGCCACGCCACTTTGAGGGCACATGGATCCTCTGATAGAGTTATTATTCGAATTTTAGCACTGTTACTGACAGTATAAGTTATAAAAAGACTATTGTAATTCTGATAGAAGGTTAGAAGGAGATAAGAGGGGGGTCCTTCGACCCAAAGGAATTCAGAGTGGTTATCACTATGTATTTTTATTTCTCTGTATCTTTTTCATACTTTTGATTCCCTATTAATAAAGATCAGTCTCTTTTATTTTACATACTCTTGTCAATGCTTTGATAATAGTCAATGAATAATTGATTCTTTTATTTCTTTGTGCTCATGAAATGATCAAATGAAGGATTCATTGTTTCGTTTATGGGTCAAGTTATATCAAGGCAGTGATATATTTACTATGTATTGAATACCAGTGATATCCTGATGTATTTTTGATTCATTCCTTCACAGTTTTTTGTCTTTCCATACTTTCATATACCCTATTTGTTGATCTGAAGTTACTATGGCCACTTTTTTTTAAGGATATAGTTGGGAATGTGTACGGTAGATGACTCTGATTATCCTTGTGGTCAAATCCATATGAATTTAAAGTTTATCTTTCAAGTTTTTAATTCAAATTATTTGTATGTTACCAAGCTCACCTGATCTACAATCTACGGTGACTCTTGGAGTTCTAACATTTTTGGCATTGTTGTCGAGGAGCAAAGTGTGAAGCAAGCTTTCTTGGGAGAATGACATAGATCCAACTCTTGATGGTAGACAAGAGAGGGACACAGAAAATTGATTGTAATCATCTACCTGGCGACTCCAAATCAAAGACTCCGCTGGGGGAAGGATCCTGCTGACTGAAAGATGATTATACAGAAGGGAAAAACTAGGTATCATTTCATGATTTTTCTCCATGAACTCTTGTTTTTCTTTATCAGCTCATTTCTCTCTTTCCCTTTACGTATAAAGAGGTTATCCTTTGTTTTGTCTATTCAGATGATCATAATCCTTCCTATATATATCCATCCTTGGAAGAAGAAAATTTTCATATTGCTTGTGTTGTAGATGTTGATCATGTATCCTCACTTCATCCTATTGAGAAGAACGAGGTTTATATATTAATCCTTCTTGAACATGCTCAGCCATGTAACCTTGAGGATGATAAATCTGATTTATCTCCTTATCAAATATTATCACCTTCTGCTATCACTGTTGAACCTTTCCATCAGTTTGTTAAGCCTCATTTTCAGCCAACAGTATTTCAAACTAGAATTAGAGACAAGATATTTAAACCTTTAAGGCTACCATCTTATCTTCATCCTTACCCTCTTGAATTCTTCAAGTATCTTCCTCGGTTTTCTAGAGAGGATCATGTTACAAATGAGAGGCATTTGGGAGCCTTTGAGAACTTTGTTGATTAGTTTGAGATAGTACATGAAGATGTTACCATGACTTTGTTCTCCAAATCCTTGTATGGAGATGTTGTTGTGTGGTTTAAAGGTTTGGGAGTCGATTCTATTGGTTCTTGGATCGAGCTATGCAATGCCTTTTTAAAGTATTGGGGTGAGAACAAGTCCCTTGATTAGTACTTGGTTGATTTTAATGCTTTAAGGAGAGGGGATGAAGAAGTTCTGGATGTCTTGAGAAGGAAGTTTTACAATGTTTTATCATAGCATGCCATTGGAAATCCGGCCTTCTGAGACTGTTTCCATGGTGTACTATGTAATGGATCAACATCTAGATCTTGTCCTTCTCTTGAAAGAAAGGAAATATTCATCTTTAAGACACTTGTTTGAGGATGCAAAAGAAGCTGAGGAGAACATCCGGGCTTGCAAGAGGATTTGAGATCAGGCATACTTTGAAAATCTGCATGCACGTGAACAGCAAGAGGATTGTGAGTATGATTTAGATTCGGAACTGAATTCTTCAGTGTTTTCAAATTTTTCTATGGATCGGGACACATATCATGCTTATGATCAATTTCTTAATCATTTTAAGCATGCATTAATAGATGATTATATAGATAATTTTATATTCTTAGTTGATCTTAACCAAAACACTTTAAATCCTACTATACAATTATCATATAATAAATATTCTGAAAATGAAACTATTACTCTTGGTGGCCAAGAGTTGCTTACTCAAGAACAAGAAGGTTATTTGTTTTCAAGCAAAGGGGAATGTATGTATGAGCATTTGTCTTTTCTAAATCAACACATTTCTAATCATGGTTTTGAAGATCCGGTTGCAATTTTATTGGAGTCATATTTTTTAGATTCTCCAAAGGTTTCAAATTTCATTATTTCACCAGCATTCATGGGTGAGTATGATTCTTTGAAGGAGCTCCTATCATTGATGTTATATTTATTTTATTATATATTAAACAGTGGCATAGATGGGATTATTTCATTCATGAATTTACTTGAATGGTTGCTATGGAAATTTTCATTTACTTGAGCAAATTAGAGATATGGTTAGAGTAGGGTAGAGTAGGAATAAGCTCGCTTCCTAAGCATTTGCTTTTCGTCATTTGGCTTGAATAAGTGGTAGATTTTGGCAGTGTTACAATGGTTGGTTGAACAAATGACTCCATAGCCCAATGGATAAGGCGAATGGAACTACAAGGTTCTTTAAGCCTCACATGTTGGCCTCCATCCTAGTTGGACCCAGTGTTAGCACTCAAATGCACACCATTAAAATTTAAATTCCTTCACCAAATTTTGTGCTAGATTTGCAAAATCCTAGGGTCTTTTTTCGTTCCCATATCCTCCATATTCTTTCATCAATTATTTTTTTTTGTAAATAAGAAGTATATATTATATTTAGAGCCTGCTAAAGCTGAAAAAAGTTGCCAAAATACAGCATAATACTGGCTGTAGTTACTGGACTGCCCCAACAGAGGGGAAACCAGTCCAGCCAGCCCCCAATTCACAAGTCTTAGAAGGACACTGGTTCAGAAAACAAACAAAGTTCATACTAACTGCCATCTAGACTATGAGCCTAATGTAACTGGATACACAGCAATAAAGAGCTAAACACCTGGCAAATAGCCTATCCATGTGGCTCGGAGGTCCTCTGTCCACGGTTCTTCCTCGATATATGTCGGCTGGTCGTCCCAGCATTTTTCCCTTCGCTTATCATGCTCCTTATTCTCATCTGGGCCGCTTCATTCCGCTTCCTTCTGCTTCGCTGTTGTCGGTCGCTGCATGTTATCCTTTCCTGCATCCGTCTCAGTATCAGGTGCCTCCCCTGGAGTAGAGACAGCTGGGTCCGAGGAGAGCTCCGAGTGCATAGTCGAGAGGATATGAAGGAAGGTTGCGACATTTTCTTCTGTGGCCTGCAAGCGATACTTGAGGTCCGCCACCTCCTTCCTAAGCTCAAAGACTAAGTCATACAGGATGACCAGTCGATCTCTGAAGTGCTCACTATCGAGGTGGGCCGTGGGGTGGAGGCGCGCTCGTTTGGACTCTCCAGAAGCCGGTGGTGCACCACTCAAATTACTCGAGGGTCCAGGGAAGGACATTGTCGCTGTGAATTGCATCTGAGGGTCCTGAGGACATCGCAGAATCGGAGTCGACCCTCGCGGGATAGTGGCCATGGAGTGTAGAAGCAAAGACTGCGAAGGTGGCGGGGTGGCCGTGGAGCGGAGATGCCTAGACTGCGAAGGTGGCGGGGCGGCAGCTGGGGACATAGTTTGGGGGTGGGAGGAGGAACAGGTCGAAGGGGAGACTGAAGGCGAGATCGGGGGTCTACGGGGCTTCCAGGGGGAGCCCCTCTTCGGCTTTCCTCTAATCCTTTCTTTCATGTGTGCAGGTGAGCAGGTCTGGACAAGGTTAAACCAGAGTTGCAGATAAACAATGGAGACAGCCGCTGAGCGAGCCTGGTTTTGTTTGCGCCGTGAAGGGAGGAGCCCTTCAGACCGCATACATGGTGCAATGAAAAAAACGACGAGCCAAGCCATAATACAAATTGTGGAGGAGCAAAGGGTGGCGTAAATGCCCTTTACCTCGACCATTATCCCGACTTTAAATGCCATTACTCTCCCGTGACGGCACTAGCCTGCGGCACGGGCCCGTCACGTGGCTCCGTGTCGCATCGCATTGTGTCCGTTCCCATCCATCGCCACGGGGAAACCACTAACACCCCATCCGGGGATTATTTCATCAATTATTGATAAGCTCTTACAGTCGATTTTTTCCAAAATCCTATGATCTTTGTCCTAGTTTGCATTATAAACGTCAGAGTTCCTATCATGGTATGCCCTAGCAATGCAACTCGTTAAGTATTTTATCCTCCTAAGACCTCAATCTATTCAAATGGGCTTGCATTTGTCTTGATTTCCATAAGCCTAATTATAACAATTATTATGTTTTAAAATCATAATAATTGCTTATCTCCTTTTGAAATCAATGTTTATAATTACTACAAAAAAAAAAGGATTTGAGCAACATTTTTACATGAAGAAACAAAAGGTTTTTTTTTGCTTCTTAGCCAATTTGGTTTCCCGAGCTTATTATTTAGGCCAAAAATATTGGGCCCATGGGCCCATGGGCCCAATCTCCAGTTATCCAAGTCCACAGTTGTCAATCCAAGCACCTACACCAACACACAACACGGGTTAGTCAGCAACACAAAGCCAAGCACCAAGCACCAAGCCAATGAGGAGGAGGGGAGAAAGTCTCGTGCACTACACGTCGATAGAACCTATTCATGTTGATGCATATACGCATTTCAAAGTCACTTTTGTTGCTGCATGTGGGATAAAGCATGGACATAAAGAAATATTAAAAATTCCAAACATATTTTATACACAATTGTTTTTCTCATAAAAAAATTCGTGTTATCGAGCCCTCCATCTCAAAATCATATAGTCACCCAGGGCCCATGATCAGAGCATCGACAACAATATATGTCAAATCAAAACTCAGTGCAAGACACATGGAGGGAGCTCACGAGGTAGAATACCTTTTCTCAACTAGTATATGCCTTTCCCAAAAGCCAACGTGATGGCAATGTTCATGTTGTGACTGGCCCTTTCAAACAGTTGTTCGATTTCCAGTGACCAGGTGTCAATACTGGTGTCAAACAAACATAGACATAATTTTTACAAGGTACCTGATCCGATATCTTTTCATCAAGGTGACTTATTAAATAATTGTGTTAAATGAACATAAAATGAACTGCACCATAAAGAAGGAATAACTCAATAATGAAGAGACATAAGCATCAAATCTGAACACAAAAAAACTTGATAACGGAGTTCTTCCCTAGTGGACTACGTCTCCGAGTCATTCTCTCAAATGGGTAGGATTTTATATTACTCGGCAAAATAATTTGGCAAAATCCATAAGTATACCTCATTCTGGAGTTAATCTGCAGAATATTTTCTTAGATCAGAAAATAGACATCACCACTGAATTTGTGGCATCGAATTACCCAAAAATGACTGTCTCCATGCCTCGATATGAGTCTAGCACTTTCATCCCCTTGAGAAATATTGTCTTGGTTTTCGTGCCTGCAAACTGCATCAATGACAATAGTTATGCTTGAAATCCATGCCCAGTATGGACTGGTGTGTGCCTTCCTCCTCCCGTGCACTGGAAAAGGTCAATTCATAAAATAAATGGTCAGGTGGATTAACCAACAAGGTCATTTGGCCCATTGGTTGGAAAATATGTATGAAGGGAAAATTGTAGGGGGAGGTCTCGAGGTCAAACCTGCAAGCCTCCTCCCTTTTGCATATTGTTTTAACCATAGAACATTCGTGTGTGAATATAGCACAACCTTTGTTAAGTTTAGTGGTATGGTTGGAAAACTGTTTGTTGGTGGCCGGATGTGGTGGGATATACATAAATTTGGCGGATTGGGGGGTTGGCGCCAACCACCCCCCTTTTTGTATTTTTTTTTATTTTCATTTGTTGGCCCTCATTGGGAATTTTCCCACTACCACGTGGAATCCCATGACTAGGCCACGTGGTAGACTTTCATTGGCCCACACCATCCACTTGCAAAGTCACCCTGGCATGTCACCTTCTTACCACGTCAGCCTACCATGTCTTGTATGGTCTACCACGTATACTGTATGGACGTTGACATCATCCGTACTGATGCTGATGTCAACAGTGTGGATGTTGACTCATCCCTGTTGATTGGGCTAGGTTGAACAAAACTTTGACCACGAATATCTTTTGATCTGTAACTCTGTTTGATGAGTCGTTTACATTGTTGGAAATCTTATGAAGTGCTCTTCGCGATGATGCCAATTTCATTGAGTTTTGAGAATTTTGAATTGTTTCCCTTTCTTTGTATTTTAAGGCCATTCTGAGCTTCCTGAGCTGCTTCTGTGAGTTCTGAGTTATCCTTAGTCTTCTCTAGATCCTTTTTGGATCACGCCTCCCCACTGAGAGATTTTTGGACCACTAAAAGCTTTCATCAATCAACAAATAAGTGAGGAAAAAGTTCCCTCACCTTGTCCTTCTCAATCCACTTTTCCTTGCTTGGATGTGTACCTTTTAAGCCCACTCAAAGATAATCAACATCGCCCTTGTGTGAAGTCCTCATCCTTCTGTCAAATATGATATCTTCCTTTAACTCATCCAAGTACTTGAGAGTAAACTCATCAACCGAAGGTATTGAAACTTCCTCACCCTGATCCATGATCATGGGAGGCTCAAAAAGTTTCAAGTTCTCCACATTTACAACTAAGTATATTTGCATATACGATGGAAGATCTAAACGAAAAGAATTGGTACCACTTTTCTCCAAAATAGTGAAGGGTCCATAACAGATGGGCTTGAGTTTCTTTCCTTCACCCTTCAATATTTACTTGTTGATATGAAGTCATACCTGGTCTCCAACCTGGAACTAATTATCAACCCTGTTTTTTTCATACCAAGCTTTATACTGTGCTTGAATTTTCTCCAACTGTTCCTTGACTGCTTGATGTACCTATTGGATCCTCTGGATGAACTTGTGGTCTTTGTCTTCATTTATTTCTTCATTTGAATCGACATATCTCCCATACATCAAGTCCAAAGGGACCTTAGGCAAATACCCAAAACATGTCTCAAAAGGATAACAATGAGTAGAGGAATGTAAGGCTCAATTGTAATCATGTTGTACATAGGGTATATGTTCATCCCATAACTTGGGATGCTTGTTGCAGTAGCCTTGAAGAAAAAGTACCATTGTTTGGTTAACAACCTCTGTCTATCTGTCAGTCTATGGATGGAAATAAGTGCTCCTCTTCAACTTGGTGTCCATCATTCTCGACAATCTTGTCCGAAAATCCCCAAGGAATCGAGTATCTCGATCCGAGATAATGGATGTGGGTAACCCAAAGTGAACCCAAACATACTAAAAGAATAGATTGGCAGTCTGCTCAGCAATGATATGATTTTTACATGGAATTAAGCTACACATCTTGTTGAACCTATCCACTACAACATACAAATAGTCATGACCCCTTTTCGACATAGGTAAACCCCCTACAAAATCCATGGAGATACTTTCCCATGGATGTGATGGAACATGAAGTGGTGAGTATAGCCCCAATTTTCTATTAGTGGGCTTACAAGCAGAACACATCACACATCCCTTTACATATTTAGTTACAATTTCTTTCATCTAAGGCCAATAACAAAACCTCTATAGATGAGCCATAGTTTTTCCTACACCAAAATGCCCAGACACAAGAGAAGTGTAAGCTTCTCATATAACATGGACTCATTCACTTGTAGGAATACATAACTTTCCAAGATGGTAGAGTAGTTTTCCCTGTAGAAAATAGTTCTCTACCTGTGCACCATGGGCTAGCTTCTCATATACTTCTTTAAAATCTTTATCAATGGCATATTTCTCCACATAACTATCATGAGATAAATAAGCATTCTTCAAAATAATAGGAGCAGGAATAGGAGGTCTAGAAATCATATCAACTACCTTGTTACTCGTACCTTTTTTGTATTTGATTACCAAATGAAATTGTTGTAGGAAACCCATACATCTGTAATGTCAACATTGTTGTAGTTTAGCTTGTGCTTGGAGATACTGTAAGGGTTGATGATCTGTATGTATGATTGTTTCCTTCCCTAACAAGTAGTGCTTCCATTTCTTTACGCTTTGAACTAATGCATACAACTCTTTATTATACATAGGATAGTTAACAAAAGCTTGGTTAAAAGTTTCAAAGTGGTAAAAGATAGGCTTACGATATTTCATCAATACTGCACCCATGGCCTACCCGCTGACATCTGTCTCGATCTCGAAGGGATGTTGAAGATTTGGCAGTGCTAATATTGGTGTGGTATTGGTATTTTCCTTCAAAGTGTCGAAATCTTTTTGTTGCTTTCCTCCCCACTGAAAAGTGTTCTTCACACTGATTAAGGCATGCAATGAAGCTGTTATAAAGGAGAAGGTTGAAATGAATCTCCTCCAATATTGGACTGCACCTAAGAAGCTTTGTATTTTGGTTATACTTTTGGTCTCAGGCCAATTTACAATTACATCAATATTGGAAGGATCAATTTTCAATTGTCCTCCTCCTGCAATATGACCTAAGTACACAAGTGCAGTCTTACCAAATTCACATTTGGAAAATTTTACATACAACCTTTCCCTTTGAAAAGTATCCAATACTTGCTTTATATGCCTTACATGTTCATCCCAAGTCCCACTAAATATAAGAATGTCTTCTAAATATACAATCACAAAATCATCTAGAAATGGCCTGAATACATCATTCATCACATGCATGAAGGTTGTCGGAGCATTACAAAGCCTAAACGACATAACTAACCACTCAAACAATCAATGTTTGGTTTTAAAGGAATTTTTCCATGCATCTTGTTCTGAAACCCTGATCTGATGGTATCCGCTACACAAATCCAACTTAGTGAAATAAACAACAATCTTTAATTGATCAAGTAAATCATCTATACTAGGAAGAGGGTATTGATTTTTCACCGTGATTTTATTTAAGGCTCGGTAATTGGCACACATTCACCATGTGCCATCTTTCTTTGGAACCATCATGATCAGAGAACCACAAGGAGATGAGTTGGGCCTAATGACCCCTTGATCCAATAAGCCTTGTACCTGCTTTTTTATCTTTGTCATCTCTAAAACTGACATCCTATACATGCCCACATTAGGAAGAGGAGAATCATGTTGAAGATGTATTTCATGTTGGATTTCCCTCTTAGGAGTTAATCCATCTGGTTCATGGAAAATATCATCATACTTAGAAACAATATCAAATAATTATTTCTTATGAGAAGGATCACATCCTTGGAAAGCATTGGATGTTCTGACATCTTTCTCCCTTACGACCATGAGTACATATCTCTTATTAGTGTTTATGAGTCTCTTCATTTTGTTAGCACTCTGTAATGTGCCGAAGGTTGTGGAGGCAATCACGGATGTAACATCAAACCACTTGGAGTCCTGGATCTATCCCTCCAAGACTCAGAGAGGGCTCTCTCTGTTTGATCTAACTTTGTTTAGATTAGAATTCTAGGCTAGTTATGATATATTTGGGTTTGGCTTTTAAACGTTTGGTTGGAACAACAAGGGAAAGCCATTGGGGAATGGAGTCAAAGAGGCCAAGGTGATCAATTTGCAGAAGTATCAAGCTAAAGTGAAACAAGGCAAGGTAGACATACTACTGGATCCGGTAAATTTGAATGAAGTGAAATAGGAGAAAAGAGAAAGGATCAATTTAGCAGCAGAGCAATGAAGAATTCCTCCACTAAATATCAGAAGAAAACATTTATATTATCCACAGTAAGAATCAGAGTGTATCTTTCAACAAATTTTTTTCTTTAAACTTCTTCAAGATAATAAGGAAAGAAAAAACATATGGAAATAGAGAAAACAAATTACAGAAGAAACACTTCACCAATAACTATGGCACATGAATCCTGAAACAAATGATCTTGTATCCCTGCAGATTTGAAATAAAAGAGGCTATGTGAGCTCATTAAAATAATGGGAAAATATTCCTTCAACAGGTTCCAACCCACCCCCTCTCTATTACAAAAGCACTCTTTTTATAATGAAACAATACTTCTACTCATTGATTTGTTGGAAAATAAAGTCTAACAAAATCAAAAAAAATAATACTAAAATAAATTGGCTACAAAATTTTTCGAATGCTCAAGGTTGTTGGATTCAAATATCCTCAGACTAGAAATGCTTGAAACTGTCATCTGCCACTTGTACATTTGAATATCTTCAATTGACCCCCGATTTGTTGATTTTGAGCCTAAAAATCTGGGCAGTTGAAATACTCTACCATCTACATTCCTTATCTTGCTCGAAATCTGGACTTGACTTCCACATAGACATATTCCTATCATCAATCTGTTTGAAATATTCCTGATATTCTTCTTTTGATTGCTAAATTTATGGCCAAAATACTCTTCCTATCAGTTCAAAACTCATAGAAACCCGAGATACTCTGCCCTCAAACTGCCACAATGTTTTTATTCTTTTTGAAAAAACAGATATGATTGCCAAAAAAGTATTTTCTGTAGAGATGCACTGGTAGGGACACCTTCAGGCCTTATTGGTATTACAATGTAAACTGCAAAGCATTCATTTTGTCCTTCACCTCTTTGGCAGCATTTTTAAGGTCCTAATCTACTGATATAATGTATGGATGCATTTCAACCTCTTGCAAACGTGGTAAGGCCGAGTCCACTTCTTTGACTGCAGCTTTATGCCACTGCCCATACAGTTTTTTCATAATCTTACTGAATAATGCTAGTATATGTTTTCTACCCAAATGCTTCAGTTGTGCCTCTACATGACATTGTTGATAATGCTTTTTGCCTCTTCCAACATGCTTCCTTTTCATCAATTCATCATTTAGAGATTTTGTTGCCAACACCAAGGCTCCAAGGGTATCTATGATGACATTCACCCATAACAGTTGTACTGTTGTAAGGGGAATGTTGCTTGGCAGTTGTTACAATTATGGAAAAGTTATCATCGATCAAGACCCTTAATAGCTACACCATCACTGGTTAAAATACCACACTCTTTCGCAATTGCCTTTGAGGTGTTAATATTGTCTCTAGTGACCATTCACACAGTAATTCCAGTAGATTTACAAGTTTGAACAACATCTTTCATACCAGGGAAAACTGAATCCATGATTCCCACCACAGTTATACAAGTGTAGACATATTCAAAACCGTGAGCTTTGACATACCATTCTTGTTTTCACCTCCACCTACAATATACCAACTTTCACCGATCGTGACACTTGTATGCCCATCTCAGGGGATTGGCGAAGTGTCTTTCATTTTAGTCATGGTCATTCCATAATCATGGTGATGAAGGTGCGCATGTTCCCTGTTTTCTGAAAACAAATATTGTGACCTTTGAAAGAACAAAAGAGGTGACAACACCTCTATTTTAGGAATATTTCTCAGCGGTCAATCAGTGGTGACGATCTCCCTTGACCTCTTCAAACTTTGAATCCTTCTACACGGTGCTTTGATGAGCTGTTTTCAATGTCAATACTAAACATTAGATAGTTGTATAAACTTTCTAGATGCTCATGACTACAAGAAAACTTGCGTCTTGACAACTATGTGCATATGCAATGATACTTACGACCTCAACCTCCAACTGCACATGTGAATAATTTGAGTGATAGCCTGAGCTTTGGATTACACTTGGATCGACTTGCAACTGTCAAAACTTCATAACAGCTGTCAAAAACCCTTGATACATGTAGACAGTTGCAGAAACTTCTTAGCACCTGAACTCCATTACAAATGGCACATCGATGGCTCGAAACTTGTGCACATTGGCTCCCAATGCCTAGTTGTTCCTTGACACATGAACTCCATTTGACATCTGGGCGCATTGAGTCTAACTCTGCATTCTATATACTTTTTAATTTTTGGGGATTAATCACACATGCACAAAAGAAAGCAATTCTTTAGTGTCTATATGTGCCAATAGTTACATTGTATTTCGATGAAGTGAGCCCAAGGCTACCCACTTGTGTTTGGCATTGGCGCTTGGGCGATGTCTTGTATGTTTTTACTCGACTTTTGGGCATATGATGTTGTGTTCTAAACTAGCTCGGGGGCTTAGGCCTATGGGCTATATTTTGTTTTTTAATGAAATTTTCAAAAATCCTTACAAAGGCCGAGAAGGCCAATTTTGGATTAAAAGGCCAAATTTGACTAATAGAGCCAAAGTTTAGGTTAATAAAAAACTTTGCAAAATAAATTTTTTTCCATACAAACCAACTCTTCATAATTTATTGCCTAAAATGCACCGGAATTTTAACTTGCTTTGAAGTTCATGTGCAGGTACTTGGCTTATGCTTGATCAGAGTCGAGCACTTTCTGTCACCATTAAATCTTCACTATGTGTCATGAGCAATCTGCATTATGCCTGAAATAGATATCAGTCGGAATATTGATTTCCCTATAAATTATAGGGTCCTAACACATTTGTCTGACACTAAAAAGTGTTGTGTTTACCCTCATGTTGTGGGATCTAACAATATATTCCACTCCCCCCTTAGTAAGGTGATATTTGTTCTCATGATGAAAGAAGACTGCTTTTCTATCATAAATATAAGGACTCCCAGCACTATGCCACATATGTCAAGTGATACAACATCCAAATCCACTTCCTCAATCAACTTTGAAGCAATAGCAAATTTGACCCTACATTGCTTGGTGACATTAAGTTTTGCTTTATCACATACCCAACCGAGAGGATAAGGCTTTGGATGTGGTTTAGTTTAAAGACCTGTCTTTTTCACAAGTGCTTCAGATATCAAGTTTACTTGAGAACATAGATCAAACAATGTATCTATCTTAGTGTGTTTAGATACAACTCTTATATGAAATAATTCATTCCTCTTTCTGTCATCATCATGAGATTCATTATTGGAATTTGAACTAGCATGAAGGGAATATTTACCTTGTACTCCAACCATTGTGATATTTTCTTCATCTCCTAAATCGGAACAAAGATCTTGTTGTATTATAGCAACATTCTTTGTCTTCCCCTTTCCACCAAACGGTTTCAGCCTCTTCTCTGGATGTAGTTTCCAATAGTGTTCATCATCATGACCACTTTTCTTGCAATGAGTGCAAGATGGTTTTTCTTCTCTCTTTACAATGGCGGTATTTTTTTCCTTCCTTTTAAACTTCTTAAACTGCTTATCTGGGAGATTGGAAGGTTTCTTTGTGGGATCTTCTTGAACATGCTTTCCCATGTTCTCAAGCTGAGTGGCTTGAACAAAAAATTTATCAAGACTCATGGGGTTAAACAATAGCAAAGTATGACGAATATAACTTTGAAGTGCACCAATATACTTCATTAAAGTTTCATAAGAATCCAAAGGAATGTTTAATGCAAGAGTTTTCTTCCTAAATTCTTCTATGAAACTTTGTACATTTTGACCTTTACTTTGTCTTAAAATTTTCCATTCCATCATTGCTTTATGTAAATAGCCCAATGGATAAAATTGCTTCCTTATCATTGATTTAAATTCTAACCACGAGGAAAGAAGATTACCACACTTACTTATGTCTTGAAGTTTTCTCTCCCACCATACGAGAGTGGTGCCTTCTAGCCGAAGAGAAGCCAATTTCACTTTAACTTCCTCTTCATCAATCTGTTGGGCATGAAAATATACTTCAACCTGACATATCCAATTATCTAGCTTTTCAGGATTATCATCTCCATTAAACATAGGTAAAGAAAATTTTACATCAAGCTTTAATAATGGTTTCTTAAAAGAAGTTTTATGGCTAGAATGATGAGAATGATGAGAATGTTCATAGGAAGAAGAGCTAGAACTTGATGGTGAATATGGAGGCTCAGGAGGGTCTCCTCCATCCCCTTGATTCACTTAAGCATTATCATAAGCTTGTGCTTCCTTTTTCTTCCCTTTCTTCTTAATCATCTTCTTGTAGTCTCCATACATTTGTTCGACCATTTCTGGCATGTGATAAAAGACCATATGGAATTTTTTATCCTGTTCATCATGCTTGTCCTCTTCTGCCATTTTCTTCCTTCGGAATGCACGACCAACTTTGGGATTGAAAACCTTAAGATTTCCTTCACCCTGCTTATGCTTGGCCCTAGTAAGCATTCACACTCAACAATTCAAGTCAAATATGACTGCTATGATGCCAACATGATCCAGGATCTTTTCATCGAGGTGACTTATTAAAGAATTGTGTTAAATGAGCATAAAATGAAGTGCACCATAAAGAAGGAATAACTCAATAATGAAGAGACATAAGCATCAAATCTGAACACAAAAAAACTCGATAATAGAGTTCACCCCTGGTGGACTACGTCTTCGGGTCCTACACTCAAATGGGTAGGCTTTTATATTAACTCAACAAAAGAATTTGGAGAAATACATAAGTATACCTCATTCTGGAGTTAAGCTGCAGAAGCTTTACTCAGATCAGAAAACTGGGAACACCACTGAATTTGTGGCATCGAATTACCCAAAAATGACTGTCTCCATGCCTCGATCTGAGTCTTGCACTTTCATCCCCTTGAGAAATTACGTCTCGGTTTTTGTGCCTACAACCTACATTAATGACAATACTTCTGCATTGAAATTTGTGCCCAATATGAACTGGTGCGCGTCTTCCTCCTCCCGTGCACTGGAAAAGGTTAGTTCTTAAACTAAATGGTCGTGCGGATTAACCAACAAGGTCGTTTGGCTCATTGGTTGGCGGATATGTATGAAGGGCGAATTATAGGGGGAGGTCCCGAGGTCAAGCCCGCGAGCCTCCTCCCTTTGGCATATTGTTTTAACCATAGAAAATTCTCATGTGAATATAGCGCAACCTCCACAAAGTTCAGTGGTATGGTTGGCAGACTATTTGTTGGTGATCGAATGTGGCAGGATATACATAAATTTGGTGAACTAGGGGCTAGCACCAGCCACCCCCCTTTTTATATATATATTTTTATTTTCGGTTGTTGGCCCTCATTAGGCATTTGCCCGCTACCACATGGCATCCCATGACTGGGCCATGTGCCAGCCTTTCATTGGCCCATGCCATCCACTTGCATAGTCACCCTGCAATGTCACCTGCTTTCCACATCATCCTACCACACCATCATGCCACGTCTCATACGGTCTACCATGTATACTGTACATACGTTGACATCATATGTACTGATGTTGACGTGAGCAGTACAGATGTTGACTCATCCCTGCTAACTGAGCTAGGTTGACCAAAACTTTGACCATGGATATCTTTTGATCCGTAACTCTGTTCGACGAGTCGTTTACGTCGTTGGAAAGCTTACGACGCGCTCTTCGCGAGATGCCAATTTCACTGAATTTTGATAACTTCGAATTTTTTCCCTTTCTCTATCTGTTGAGGCCATTTTGAGCTTCCTGAGCTGCTTCTGTGAGTTTTGAGTTATCCTTAGTATTCTCTAGATCCTTTTTGGATCAGTACCAATTCATTGAACTCATCAAACTGTCAACGCCAATAGGAAATTCCCTAGAATGCTCGATGACAAGAGGAGCATTCACACCAATTGTCAATCAATTCAAGGACCAACCTTTGAAATAAAAGGAGGGGCTGCAAAGAAAAACACTTATGGTGGTGATATAGTGGAAAATGCCACTACAGAAACAATGATCTCTATATGCTTAGAACGGGAAATGAGAAATATTATATGCAAGGCTTTAGCACACATCGTATTAGTCAGAGTTGGCATGATGATGGCGGATCATTTGGAAACTCAGGGCCTTTTTCAAATATTTCAGGGTTTTTTCGCAAACCTGATTATGCCAATCAGTCAACAGGAAAGGACTTATTACTTGTAGCAGAAAGTGCAGTTCACATCAGGGTTTTGAAAACAAAGTGGTATTCTAAGGAAGATATTACTCTAGTGGGACTGTGGTTTACTTTAAAATTCCAAATCTTATGCATTTCCAGGTTGTAGACGCATACACAGTTAATCTGTTTTCATTTATCACATTAGAGGAACCAAAGTTCATTTCATGAACATATGTAGCATCAATTAAGAATGGATGGTAGTCGTGCTTTGATTAAGTTTTTATGAAAGGAAATATCAATTTCAATTCATCTAGTAGTGGATCAAATCATCTTTCCACAATTATGTAAAGATTACAATTCTTTTTAATGGCATTTTGGGGTTAAATCCATCAATGAGACCCATCAACACATACATAATTCAGAAAGTAGATGACATAAAATCAGTGTTAAAATCATCTTCAAATTTCATGAAGGACATCAAATCAGACAGGGGTTGCAAACTATGTTGTGAACTCATGTTCTGGAAGTTTTGAAGGAATGAACAACTACTAGATGGGTAGATAAGTATAGGAGAGTTGTTGGAAGGTCATTTATGAGATGGGAAGCCACCTGCCAAAGGGAGAAGTTCTCAAAGGGACACTTCATCAACCATAAATAGGATGTTGGAGACATTGTCATCATTAACCTAAATTTTAGCACTTTGTTGTTTTTTGTTATCCACCTGTTACCACACCACTTTGAGGGCATAGGGATCCTATGATATAGTTGTTATTGGAATTTTAGCACTGTCACTGACAGTCTAAGTTATAAAAAGACTATTGTAAGTCTCATAGAAGGTTAGAAGGAGCTAAGAGGGGGTATTTCAACCCAAAAGAATTCAGAGTGGTTATCACTGTGTATTTTTCTTTCTCTATATATTTTTCATACTTATGATTCCCTATTAATAAAGATCAGTCTCTTTTAATTTCCATACTCTTGTCAATGCTTTGATAGTAGTCAATGAATGATTGATTCTTTTATTGCTTTGTGCTCATGAAATGATCAAATGAAGGATTCATTGTTGCATTTATGGGTCAAGTTCTATCAAGGTAGTGATCTCTTTACTGTTTATTGAATACCAGCGATATCCTGATGTATTTCTGATTCATTCCTTCACAGTTTTTTGTCTTTCCATACTTTCATATAGCCTATTTGCTGATATGAAGTTACTAGGGCCACTTTTGTTGAAGGATATAGTTGGGAATGTGTATGGAAGATGAATCTCATTGTCCTTATGGTAAGTTCCATATGACTTTAAAGTTTATCTTTCAAGCTTTTAATTCGAATTCTTTGTATGTTACCAAGCTCACCTGATCTACAGTCTAGGGTGAGTCTTGGAGTGCTAACACATAGAAAATCATTCCTCCATACAAAATTATCTACTGAACTAGGATCCTCATGCAATTCTTGAATGATCTTTCATACCTCTTGATCTTGCTTCCATTCTACCCTTGTTTCTTCCACCCAATCAGATTGCGGAATAGAAATAATAGTTATTGAACCTTCTATTTCTTATTCTTTCTTAGAAAGGGCATATGACACAACATTACGTTTCCCTTTTTTGTAGATAATTTCAAAGTCATAACCCAACATCTTTGCAACCATTTGTGTTTATCTTCTGAAGATAATTGTTTCTCCAAGAAGTACTTTAAACTATCATGATCTCTTTATACTTTGAAGTGTTGTCCTATTAGGTAAGGGCGTTATTTCTGAACTGCATGTAGTATGGCCAACATTTCTTTTTCATAAATGGGTTTGAATAAAAAATTTCCCTTAAGTTGTTTCTTTCAAAGGAAAGGGACCTTCCTTCTTGCATTAAAAATGCACCAATTCCATGGCCTCGGACATCACACTCCACAATAAATGTTTTTGTAAAGTTAGGTGTGGCCAAGACGGGAGTTGTACACATAACCTCCATAAGTTTTTCAAAAGCTTTGGTTGCTTCTTCATTCCAAGAGAACGGTTCCTTATTTAATAATGTTGTTAGAGGTGTTACTATTTGCCCATAGTTCTTGACAAACTTGCGGTAATAGCCTGCCAATCCTAAGAATCCTCTAAGTTTCTTCAAGGTTTTGGGAATTGGCCATTCTCTCATAGCTTTAATTTTGTTAGGGTCCACTTTTACACCTTCACGTGATACAATATGATCCAAATATTCCACTTCTTGAACCCCAAAGGCACACTTGGAAGGCTTTGCATAAAGTTGTTTCTCTTCCAATAGTTGTAATATTATGTCAACATGTTGTACATGCTCTTCCCAAGATTTGTTGTAGATTAGTATGTTATCAAAAAATACTAACACAATTTTT
>SNQJ01S0123999.1:23396-39606 GCA_010110895.2 Picea sitchensis
GAAGAAATCGACCTCTTCAAGAACAGAGAATCATAAATGAATAAGATCATAGACAAAGAGCATCAATGTTACAAAACCCTAATGTTTTCATATTGGAAGAAATTTATGATGAAGAAAATTTTGGCAATTTTGACCAAGAGATCGAAATCATTCAAGATGAAAGTCTTGAATCTGTATAGACAGAAGAAGGTGATTCATCCATGTATATATTTGATGAACACGAAGAATAAAACATCTCACAAGAAAATGTTGTGCAAATCAGGGCACAAGTCAATAAATTTAAAGCAAAAGAGAATGTTGGAAAAGAAAAAGAGAAAAACAAAATGAATGTTCCAGAAACATCAAAACAACAAGAGATTATGAATCAAATCAAGAATCCTCCACAAATGGCATATAATGTAATTGATGACTTGACTAAGTTGAGAATTATTCTCCCATTCATGGAAGTTGTAAAAATCCCACAGCAAAGAGAAAATTTTCTCAAGATTTCTCTCAAGATTTCAGATGAGCCAACTACAAGAATTGAGGTTGTTGTAACAAATTCCAAGCTTCAACAAAATATATTAGCAGTTAAACCAAGGGGTAAGGTCCTCTCGTTCTACATCACAGTAGAAAATCATGATCTAGTATTACACAATTGTTTGGTTGACAATGGAGCGACCAACAATATTATGCCCTTATTAGTAATGGAAGCTCTAGGAATGGGATGTGTTGTAACATAAGTCAACATTATAAAAAAAAATCTTTGACCTTCCGACAATTTTGTCAAAGTTTCAAATCCTTGTGTCAAACTTTGCTAGAGTCTCCCAATTTTCTTTTGTCTGTAATTCCTTGGTTTCTGCAATTGTGTTCGAAAATGCCAAGTTAACCTTGCCACTCTTAAACCAAGTCAAATATAAAAATATATAATAACAAAAATTAATGTAAAATTATATTATTTTAAAGCCAATTTATATGTAAAATTATATTATTTTGATTTCTTCGTACTTCTACAACTATTTGCAATAGCATTGGTGTATTCCCAAGTGGCTTATGAAATAATGGAGAAGA
The DNA here is from genome assembly GCA_010110895.2 of Picea sitchensis. Taxonomy (NCBI): domain Eukaryota; kingdom Viridiplantae; phylum Streptophyta; class Pinopsida; order Pinales; family Pinaceae; genus Picea; species Picea sitchensis. Next base: position 24,447 of record SNQJ01S0123999.1, read on the forward strand.
AATCAAAATATGTCAAGAAGGTTGAGTATAAGAATGTATCTCAACTTTTCGACAGATTTTATACCCATCTTGTTTAAAACCTATCAAGTTTGAATGCCCAAGTGTAAATGAAGTCGTAGGGTCTCATGCAAAGGGGCAATCGCACTCATAAATCTCAACAGGTTCGTTGATCATTTCTGGCCTAAGATTTCTATTAGTGTCCCTACAATAGGAAGCTTATATGAAGATGAAGCCTTTGATCAAAGGAAAGTTGCAACATTGATTGTTTCAAAGTTTTTCTATTACCTACAGAAGTTTGTTCATGTTTCAGAAGATTTCCCAGAACACACAACAAAACGCTAAGTCCAAGCAACAACAATCTAACACACAAAGGGAAAGTGCACTAGTAGAGAAAGGTTGGCATCATTGAGCTTCCTTGTGGAGCAGGAAAATCCTTAGTTGGTGTTTTTGTCTCTTCTTTTCCGAGAGGATGAGCGCATTACTATTTGGAACTTCTTGATTGGGCCCAAGTTATATGAAGTCAATTACTTGGATTTGGTGAAAGGAGGCCTCTTGCATATACAACTTTTTGTGATAAAAATAGAAACAGGGTTTCTCGAAAGACCAGTTGCGCAACAAGCCATATCATATTTCGATTTATGTAGAGGAAGGGCATCTTATTACGCTGGGTATTGTACAGACTGCTTACACTGATAGAGATTCAAAGACTACTCCCACATTTCAAGGTAAGAGTTGAGGAATTGGTTCGATCAATTCACGGATTTGAAAGAACAGGTGGGACATTCTAAAGGATGCATTCACAAAGATTCCCGAAACTTGTGAAGATCATTTTCAACCTAGATAACCAAGGCTCTATTTATAATGGTTGCAAAACAGAAAATTCTGGCATAGATGGACAAAAATCAACAAAAAAATCCATTTTCCATATTGGATGAAGAAGAATCAGCAGTTAATCGAGAAGATCCTCATTTTTAGCATGTGACAGAGTATTTTTCACACATCTGGGAGCACAAGAGGAAGTTTTACATCCAAGAGGTCATTTCATATTTCAAGGATGAAAATCAGCAGTCAAAGGATTATTCCCATATTTTCAGGCATTGATGAACAACTAATGGAAAAATGGCAGAGCATCCAACAAGTTAGATTCAAAATCTATCTTTTGGAAAGCAGTTCATCATTTCCAAAAAGGCATCGAAATATTTTGTTGAGTTGGAGAATAGAACACCTGGTAGCAGTGATGGCAGTCAAAGGGGAAATTCCAGATTTCATGCAGCAAATTAGAAATTTGTTTATTTTTAGTGATAGGTTTTATTTCCTAGAAATTGGTATCAGTTGAGATTGTATTGTCTATTTAAAATCATCATTTTGAATGTAAAGAGAAGGGGGGGACTTTTTTCCCCGTAGGTAGTCCGATACTTTTAAATAAAATGTTTTTCTTTCCTAAAAAAATAGGGAGATTCCGAGATCTCGTTGGTTAAATTGTGTCGTTCCTCATGTCTTGTTTCATATGTTCCCATAAATCTTTCCTCTTCTCATAGATATATTTAGGTTGTAAGTGTTGCAATTCAGTACTACCTCTACTGCAGGAAACTCAAATTGTGTCTTTCCTCATGTCTTGTTTCATATGTTTCCATATATCTTTCCTCTTCTCATAGATTTATTTAGGTTGTAAGTGTTGCAATTCAGTACTACTACTACCTCTACTGCAGGAAACTAAAATTGTGTCTTTCCTCATGTCTTGTTTCATATGTTTCCATAAATCTTTCCTCTTCTCATAGATTTATTTAGGTTGTAAGTATTGCAATTCAGTGCTACCTCTACTACAGGAAACTCAAAGTATATATTTGAACACAGTTTATCCTTTGTTTTATTATGAGCAAAACAAGACCTGTGTTTGGATATTATTTGTTTAATTTCAATTAAAACACAATCTAAATGGATTTTGTGTCTTTCTTCTATTGAAGAGATAGTCAAATTTATCAGGGTTGGATACCTGACATCTATATTCAAATTTGTTTATCTTAAATATGCCATTCATGTTTTATGAATCTAAAGGATTTAATAAATGAGATCATGCCTCTTTATTTCTGATTTTGAATTATTGAAGTGCTCATCAAGACTTGGGTAAAAAATCCTTATAAATCAAATCATTATTTACTTGAAAATGTGCTAGGCATTTCTCTTTTGTAGCCAAGAGAAATCTCTAGTAACATCATTTTTTGGCATCGTTGTCGAGGAATGGAGGAACGAATCTATTTTTCCCTGGATGTACGACAAAGCTCAGATCAGAAATAGGAGTCAAACATTGGCTGCATATTTTTCGCCTGGTGACTCCATAGTCAGAAGAATCCATCCATTGTTTTCAGAATGTCACTTTCATTTGCCACTCGGATTGTTGCAAGGTTTGCACCTTCCAATTTTTCAAGAATTCCCGGTTATCCAAATCAAATGCCTCGTGTAAATGAATGGGATGAATATTTTCCAAGGTTTATTGAAGAAAAAGAAGATAATTGTTAGCGACCTAACCTCTCACGTAGGTAGAATAATATGTTTCCATGTAATAAAGGTCAATATTAATAAGGCCTAGCAATAAGGAAGAATAAGTCCAATGTAAGAAGACCTAATAGAAGTTTCCGCTTCTAGAAGGATCTTCCTCTATATTGTTCTTTTGATAGACATATTTAGTATAAATAGGAGTGGAGGGTATGAGAAGTTTAGTCTTGGATATTATTGTAATAGAGCTCTGCCCTGTTGGAGGTTTCCCCCTCGAAGAGGCAAGTGAACATTACTCTCGGTAATGAAAGTGCTCTTTCTAGTGTTATTTTGTTATCATTTTGGTATTATCATGGTGTTTCTCTAGTTATATTGTTGTTCATCTGCCATTTCTAGCTATTTATTTTTGTTCTGTATACTTTTTATATCTGGAATATTACAAGTGATATCAGAGCACCTTCCTCGGCAAAAACATTGTGGGTTAATTTTTTTTCAGGGTAGAGACGTATTGTGGGTATCAGAGCACCTTCCTCGGCAAAAAAATTGTGGGTTAATTTTTTTTCAAGGTAGAGACGTATTTCAGCATCTTTAAGCTACATAGATTTGTCGTTACGCACATAAACCCGCAGTCGGGGATTCATACACGCAGGAAATACAAGTGGTACTTAAGCGCACATCTGTTGGCCACCCTTGTAACCCTTGTTGGTACCCCTTTGAGTGGTAGCGCATCAGACAACACCTGTATACGGATCAACCTAGATCTCTTGAATCCCTCTGTAGATAAACCGATCGGTTGTCTGACTGTTATAGTGCCACTGAGAACAAAACTCGAGAAGATACTCTCTAGTACCTGGGTATTCGAGTAGTACGACTAAGGGTATTCTCTAGCCTCCTTAGTTGGTGCCTTGAGATATTGGGCCAAGTACTACTATTGGATCCCACACATATATTAGAGAGTTATAGCACAGGGAAAACCCTTGTCTATAGAACCCTTGAATACCCTAACCCTTGGGAAGGAAACAAAAATAGAACCAACAAGGTCTATTGTCGTGCTACATTATCTTCTGCATTCTAGTTGCAAAATTACTACTCATTTATTCATGTTAAACATTTAGGAATTTCTTCACTGCAGTGTTCTTCAGGCCGGAGTATAACTCTGCAGGAGTAAAAAAAAAAAAAAGAGTATAGTGGTCCCGTCGGCACACTTATTTGGGGCGTAATCCATTGGATTCCCCTTTTCTCCCTGATCGCAATCATATCCTTCATTTTTAATCCTTCTTTTTTTTAGTGGACTCGACCCCTTCCCAGTTTCCCTATTTTGCCGCCTATCCCGTTATATTTCCCTTCAAGCACTGATCGTCGTGGTACCTATCACTTCTAAGTCCCTCTTTTTTTTGGCCCCACCCACCCATTTGTTTCCTTACCCGCACTTCCCCTCTCCAAATGGCCACCACTCGCAACCAAGATCTCCAAAATTTCGTCAATCAAGCCCATGTCTCCATCGAACATCTCACATCTCAGATGGATTCCACCAATTCTCTCATTGACACCTTGGAATCCAACCTCACAACCCAATTGGCCTCCCTCCAAACTGTTGTCAATCAATTGTTGAACCACCCTACGAGTCCTTCTTCATCCGCACAACCCGATGCTACTGATTCCTCTCAGTCTCCGCATTTTCACTCCAACTCCTTTCATTGTGAACCTCGTCTTCCCTGCATAGAGGTAAATAAATTTGATGGCTCTGATCCTACAGGTTGGGTCACTCAAATGGAGCATTATTTTTCTCTGCATGGTATTACTGACGAGTTGGCCAAACTTCGCTATGTTTTCCTCTATCTAGATCCTGAACGCTGGCAATGGTGGCAATGGAAAAAAAATTCACGTCAGGGGTATATTGCCTGGACCCAGTTTGTTGCTGAGCTCTATGCCCGCTTTGATATTGATACCCACTATCTAGGTTATTTGACCAAGTTGAAACAGTCAATCACAGTGGAATACTTCATCACTTCTTTTGAGAATTTGGCCTTTCGAATAGAGGGCATGTCAGATGCATTCTTCCATGAATGCTTTATCAGTGGTCTCAAGGATGAAATCCAATCCCAGGTTCTCATGACCTTCCCTCCCACTTGATTGGAAGCTACTCAATGTGCTAAAGAGGCCCAACAAGTTATTTTTTCCCAAAACAAAAAACCCCATTTTGTTCCTCACCCTCGACCCGCTAATTCTAACCCCCCTGTTACTCCCCTCACGGTCTAGAAACTAACTCGGGATGAAATGGTTGAACGCCAACTAAAGGGTCTTTGCTATAATTGTGATGAGAAATATTTTCCAGGGCACAAGTGTAAGGAACAAAAACTATTTATGGCCATCTCAGAAGATGTTCCTGAAGAGGATGTGACTGTTCCCCTTGTTGAAGAACCCTCCCTTCCCGATGCCACCCAAGACCCTGTTGACCCACCTGAAGTTGACCCACTTATTTCCTTGCATTCCCTCACTGACTTCTTATCCCACCAAACACTCAAGCTCATTGGCTACATTAAGAACATGAAGGTCATCATCCTTGTTGACAGTGGCAGCACCCACAATTTCATTCATCGTCGCATTGCCCAGGAAACCAATTGCTATATTCGTGTTGTCAATAGTTTTCAAATCATGATAGTCAATGGTGGGTCCATGAAATGTGGTGGGCGATGTGAAAATTTTTTTCTTCAAATTGGACATTACCAACTGAAATCTCATATGTTTTCCATTGACATGGGAGGTTGTGACAATGTGCTAGGTGTTGAATGGTTATGCACTTTGGGTCCCATTCTAATGGATTTTAAGCAATTAACCATGCAATTCCAACAGGAAGGACAAAAGTATCAATTCCAAGGTCTCACATCTGGTTCTCCTGAGATCATTAGTTCCCATCATATGGAAAATCTCCTCAAGAAAGCCCACTCCGCAATCATTTCTCAACTCCATTCTATTCAAGTCGTTGAGACACCCTCTGTGCATCTTGACCTCCAAGCTATCATTTCCAAACATCAAGCTGTGTTTTCCACCCCTCAAGGCCTTCCTCCTTCTCATGGTGTTCATGATCATTCCATTCCCCTTGTTCCTGGCAGTCTTCCTCCCAATGTTCGCCCTTGTCGCCACCCCTTTTCCCAAAAGAATGAAATTGAGAAAATAGTGCAAGAATTGCTCCAAGCAGGTGTTATCTGCCCTAGTACTAGCCCTTATTCTTCCCATGTGGTCATGGTACTTAAGAAAGAAGGTACTTGGTGCATGTGTCCTGACTTTCGTGCCCTCAATAAGCTCACCATCAAGGACAAGTTCCCCATTCCTATCATTGATGATCTCTTGGATGAGCTAAGTGGTGCTCAGTACTTCACTAAACTTGATCTGCATTATGGCTACCACCAGATACGTATGCAAGAATATGACATACCCAAGACTGCCTTTTGAACTCATGAGGGTCACTATGAGTTTTTGGCCATGCCCTTTGGCCTGTGTAATTCCCCTTCCACCTACTAAAGCCTAATCATGTCTTCCGTCCTTTTCTCCGTCATTTTGTCTTTGTTTTCTTTAATGATATTCTCATCTATAGTAAAACTTGGCAATATCATCTTTCCCATGTGGATCAAATTCTCCATCTACTCTCGCAGCACAAACTTTTCCTCAAAAAATCTAAATGTTCTTTTGGCACCTCGGAAGTCGAGTACTTGGGTCATCTTGTTGGCAAGGCCAGTGTCAGTGTGGATCCTAAAAAGATTGAAGTTGTGCAAGATTGGCCTCACCCAAAGACTCTCAAAATCTTGCGTGGATTTATGGGTTTAACAGGTTATTATTGCAAGTTTGTTAAGAATTATGGCAATATTGCGGTACCTCTCACTTCTCTCCTTAAAAATAATTATTTCACTTGGACTCCAATAGATGCTCAGGATTTTCAAATCTTGAAGATGGCCATGTGCACCACTCCAGTCCTAGCCCTTCCTAATTTCACAAATACCTTTGTCCTGGAATGTGATTCTTCCGAGAAAGGAATTGGTGTCATCCTTATGCAAGAGGGTCGGCCTTTGGCCTTTACCAACAAAACAATGTTAGAGAGAAATTTGGGAAAATCAATCTATGAAAAGGAAATGTTGGCTATTTTTCATGATGTGGATCTTTGGCACTCGTATCTATTGGGGAAACGCTTCCAAATAAAGACAGATCATCAAAGTCTCAAGTATCTTTTGGAACAACGCCTTTCCTCCGTTGAGCAACAAAAATGGGTGACTAAGCACTTTGGATATGATTATGAGATCATTTACAGAAAAGGAAAAGACAATGTGGTTGTTGATGCACTTTCCATAAAATATGAAGATGAAGGGTCCCTTTTTTCTCTCTCCTTCATTGTACCAGATTGGCTCCAAGTTGTTCGCCAGGAATGGCTACAAGATCCCAAAAGTTCACATCTAATACAACAATTGCAGTCCAATTCTCTAGTCTCCCTAGGGTACTCTTGGCTCAATGACTAGCTTCAATACAAAGGCCATTTGTATTTAATTACACAATCAAAACTTAAATCCACAGTACTTGTTGAGCTTCATACTACACCCATAGCTGGACCTTCAGGTTTTACAAAAACCTATGACCGGGTCAAACATTTTTTTTTTCTAGGATGGTATGAAACATGACGTTTGTAATTTTGTCGTTGAATGTGATGTGTGTCAACACAACAAGGGAGAAACAGTGAAATATCCTGGCACACTACAACTGCTTCCGATTCCACCTGCTATTTGGCGGGATATCTCTATGGATTTTATTGTAGGCTTACCTAAATCAAGCAATAAATCAATCATCATGGTGGTAGTTGATCATCTTTCCAAGTATGCTCATTTATGTTCTCTTCAACACCCATTTATAGCATCCATTGTGGCTCAACTTTTCATGGATCAGGTCTTCAAACTTCATGCCATGCCACATTCTATTGTTTCTTATCGTGACCCAACTTTCACCAACAATTTTTGGCAAGAACTGTTCAAGCTCCAAGGCACCCAGTTGCATCTCAACACAACTTATCATCCCCAGACTGATGGTCAAACTGAAGTGGTCAACAAGTGTTTGGAAACATATTTGAAGTGTTTTGCATCGGAAAGGTAAAGTCAGTGGGCTCAATGGTTACCACTAGCTAAATGGTGGTACAACACTTCTTACCATATAGCTACCCACATGACTCATTTTGAAGTAGTCTATGGACAAAAGCCACCTTCAGGTGCCAGGTGTCTAAAAGGTCCATGAAATTGACCAATCTCTTACATTTCAAGAGGCTATTCTCCATACCCTCAAAGAGAATTTAGTCATGTGGAGCAACAAGCAGATCAAGGTCGCTCTGAACATCAATTTACAAAAAGGGATCAGGTGTTTATTCACCTGCTATGTTACAAGAAAAATTCCCTCAAGGTTGACCATTGTCAGAAACCGGCACCCAAATTTTATGGTCCTTATATAGTTCTCAAGCATGTGGGATAGGTGGCCTATCGGTTAGCTTTGCCCATTCATTCTAAGCTCCATCCCGTTTTTCATGTTTCCTACTTAAAGAAGGTGATTGGAACTAAGTGCCAAACTCAAACCAACCTTCCTGAGTTGGATGAAGAAGGCTCCATTTGGCTACAACCATAAGCAGTTTTGGACCAGCGTGAGCGTTGCCTATGTCAGTAAACCATCAAGGAAGTGTTAGTCTAGTGGAAAGATACAACTCCAACATATGCCACTTGGGAACCAACTACTATTCTGCAATAATTTCCTCTTCTCAAGCATTGAGGACAAGGTTGTTTTTAAGGGGGCGGACATGTTAGGAACCTAACCCCTCACGTAGGTAGAACAATATATTTCCATGTAATAAAGGTCAATCTTAATAATTCTTAGCAATAAGGAAGAATAAGTCCAATGTAAGAAGACCTAATAGAAGCTCATGCTTCTAGAAGGATCTTCCTCTAGATTGTTCTTTTGATAGACATATTTAGTATAAATAGGAGTCGAGGGTATGAGAAGTTTAGTCTTGGATATTATTGTAATAGAGCTCTACTCTGCTGGAGGTTGCCCCCTCGAAGAGGCAAGTGAACATTGCTCATACCCATCTTGTTTAAAACCTATCAAGTTTGAGATAATTTTTTCTTTAAAAAAGTGGCTTATGAAATAATGGAGAAGAAATCAAAATATGTCAAGAAGGTCAAGTATAAGAATGTATCTCAACTTTTCGACAGATTTTATACCCATCTTGTTTAAAACCTATCAAGTTTGAATGCTCAAGTGTAAATGAAGTCGTAGGGTCTCATGCAAAGGGGCAATCGCACTCATAAATCTCAACAGGTTCGTTGATCATTTCTGGCCTAAGATTTCTATTAGTGTCCCTACAATAGGAATCTTATATGAATATGAAGCCTTTGATCAAAGGAAAGTTGCAACATTGATTGTTTCAAAGTTTTTCTATTACCTACGGAAGCTTGTTCATGTTTCAGAATATTTCCCAGAACACACAACAAAACGCTAAGTCCAAGCAACAACAATCTAACACACAAAGGGAAAGTGCACAAATAGAGAAAGCTTGGCATCATTGTGCTTCCTTGTGGAGAAGGAAAATCCTTAGTTGGTGGTTTTGTCTCTGCTTTTCCAAGAGGATAAGCGCATTACTATTTGGAACTTCTTGATTGGGCCCAAGTTATATCAAGTCAATTACTTGGATTTGGTGAAAGGAGGCCTCTTGCATATACAACTTTTTGTGATAAAAATAGAAACAAGGTTTCTCGAAAGACACTTGCGCAACAAGCCATATCATATTTCGATTTATGTAGAGGAAGGGCATCTTATTACACTAGGTATTGTACAGACTGCTTACACTAATAGAGATTCAAAGACTACTCCCACATTTCAAGGTAAGAGTTGAGGAATTGGTTCGATCAATTCACGGATTTGAAAGAACAGGTGGGACATTCTAAAGGATGCATTCACAAAGATTCCTGAAACTTATGAAGATCATTTCAACCTAGATAACCAAGGCTCTATTTATAATGGTTGCAAAACAGAAAATTCTGGCATAGATGGACAAAAATCAACAAAAAAATCCATTTTCCATATTGGATGAAGAAGAATCAGCAGTTAATCAAGAAGATCCTCATTTTTAGCATGTGACAGATTATTTTTCACACATCTGGGAGCACAAGAGGAAGTTTTACATCCAAGAGGTCATTTCATATTTCAAGGATGAAAATCAGCGGTCAAAGGATTATTCCCAGATTTTCAGGCATTGATGAACAACTAATGGAAAAATGGCAGAGCATCCAACAAGTTAGATTCAAATTCTATCTTTTGGAAAGCAGTTCATCATTTCCAAAAAGGCATCGAAATATTTTGTTGAGTTGGAGAATAGAACACCTGGTAGCAGTGATGAGAGTCAAAGGGGAAATTCCAGATTTCATGCAGCAAATTAGAAATTTGTTTATTTTTAGTGATAGGTTTTATTTCCTAGAAATTGGTATCAGTTGAGATTGTATTGTCTATTTAAAATCACCATTTTGAATGTAAAGAGAAGGGGGGACTTTTTTCCCTAGTCCAATACTTTTAAATAAAATGTTTTTCTTTCCTACAAAAATAGGGAGATTCCGAGATCTCGTTGGTTAAATTGTGTCTTTCCTCATGTCTTGTTTCATATGTTTCCATAAATCTTTCCTCTTCTCATAGATTGTATTGTCTATTTAAAATCATAAATCATCAAGTTTTGAAGTGCTCATCAAGACTTGGGTAAAAAATCCTTATAAATCAAATCATTATTTACTTGAAAATGTGCTAGGCATTTCTCTTTTGTAGCCAAGAGAAATATTTAGTAACATCATTTTTTGGCATCGTTGTCGAGGAATGGAGGAACAAATCTATTTTTCCCTGGATGTACGACAAATCTCAAATCAGAAATAGGAGTCAAACATTGGCTGCATATTTTTCGCCTGGCGACTACATAGTCAGAATAATCCATCCAATGTTTTTAGAATGTCACTTTCATTTGCCACTCGGATTGCTGCAAGGTTTGCACCTTTCAATTTTTCAAGAATTCTCGGTTATCCAAATCAAATGCCTTATGTAAATGAATGGGATGAATATTTTCCAAGGTTTATTGAAGAGAAAGAAGATAATTGTTAGGGACCTAACCCCTCACGTAGGTAGAATAATATATTTCCATGTAATATTAATAAGGCCTAGCAATAAGGAAGAATAAGTCCAATGTAAGAAGACCTAATAGAAGCTTCCGCTTCTAGAAGGATCTTCCTCTAGATTGTTCTTTTGATAGACATATTTAGTATAAATAGGAGTGGAGGGTATGAAAAGTTTAGTTTTGGATATTATTGTAATAGAACTCTTCTCTACTAGAGGTTTCCCCCTCGAATAGGCAAGTGAACATTGCTCTTAGTAATCAAAGTGCTCTTTCTGGTGTTATTTTGTTATCATTTTGGTATTATCATGGTGTTTCTCTAGTTATATTGTTGTTCATCTGCCATTTCTAGCTGTTTTTTTTGTTTTGCATACTTTTTATATCTGGAATATTACAAGTGGTATCAGAGCACCTTCCTCGGCAAAAAAGTTGTGGGTTAATTGTTTTTTCAGGGTAGAGACGTATTGTGGGTATCAGAGCACCTTCCTCGGCAAAAAAATTGTGGGTTAATTTTTTTTTTCAGGGTAGAGACGTATTTTGGCGTCTTTAAGCTACATAGATTTGTCGTTGCCCGCATAAACCCGCGGTCGGGTATTCATACACGCAGGAAATACAAGTGGTACTTAAGCACACATCTATTGGCCACCCTTGTAACCCCTGTTGGTACCCCTTCAAGTGGTAGCGCATCAGAAATCACCTATATACGGATCGACCTAGATCTCATGATTCCCTCTGTAGATAAACCGATCAGTCGTCTCACTGTTATAGTGCCACTTAGAACAAAACTTGGGAAGATACTCTCTAATACCTAGGTAGTCGAGTAGTATGACTAAGGTTATTGTCTAGCCTCCTTAGTTGGTGCCTTGATATATTGGGCCAAGTACTACTGTTGGACCCCGCACGTATATCAGAGAGTTATAGCACAGGGCAAACCCTTGTCTGTAGAACCCTTGAATACCCTAACCCTTGGGAAGGAAACAAAAATAGAACCAACAAGATCTATTGCCATGCTACATTATCTTCTGCATTCTAGCTGCAAAATTACTACACATTTATTCCTGTTAACCATTTGGGAATTTCTTCACTGCAGCATTCTTCAGGCCCGAGTATAACTCCACAAGAGTAAAAAAAAAAAACTAGTGGTCCTGCCAGCACACTTATTTGGGACGTAATCCATTGGATTCCCCTTTTCTCCCTGATCGCAGTCATACCCTTCATTTTTAATCCTTTTTTTTCAGTGGACTCGACCCCTTCCCAGTTTCCCTATTTTTCCACCTATCCCATTATATTTCCCTTCAATCACTGATCGTCGTGGTACCTATCACTTCTAAGTCCTTTTTTTTGTGATCCCACCCACCCATTTGTTTCCTTAGCCTCACTTCCCCTCTCCAAATGGCCACCACTCACAACCAAGATCTCCAAAATTCCATCAATCAAGCCCATGTCTCCATCGAACATCGAACATCTCAGATGGATTCCACCAATTCTCTCATTGACACCTTGGAATCCAACCTCACAACCCAATTGGCCTCCCTCCAGACTGTTGTCAATCAATTTTTGAACCGCCCTATGAGTCCTTCTTCATCCACACAACCCGATGCTGTTGATTCCTCTCAGTCTCTGCATTTTCACTCCAACTCCTTTCATCGTGAACCTCATCTTCCCCGCGTAGAGGTAAATAAATTTGATGGCTCTGATCCTACAGGTTGGGTCACTCAAATGGAGAATTATTTTTCTCTGCATGGTATTACTAACGAGTTGGCCAAACTTCGCTATGTTTTCCTCTGTCTAGATCCTGAACGCTAGCAATGGTGGCAATGGCGAAAAAATTCATGTCAGGGGTATATTGCCTGGACCCAGTTTGTTGCTGAGCTCTATGCCCGCTTTGATATTGATACCCACTATCTAGGTCGTTTGACCAAGTTGAAACAGTCAAGCACAGTGGAAGACTTCATCACTTCTTTTGAGAATTTGGCCTTTCGAACAGAGGGCATGTCAAATGCATTCTTCCATGAATGCTTTATTAGTGGTCTCAAGGATGAAATCTGATCCCAGGTTCTCATGACCCACCCTCCCACTTGGTTGGAAGCTACTCAATGTGATAAAGATTCCCAACAAGTTATTTTTTCCCAGAACAAAAAATCCCCTTTTGTTCCTCGCCCTCAACCCACTAATTCTAACCCCCCTGTTACTCCCTTCAAGCTCTAGAAACTAACTCGGGATGAAATGGTTGAACGCCAACTGAAGGGTCTTTGTTATAATTGTGATGAGAAATATTTTACATGACACAAGTGTAAGGAACAAAAACTATTTATGGTCATCTCAGAAGATGTTCCTGAAGAGGATGTGATTGTTCCCCTTGTTGAAGAACCCTCCCTTCCCGATGCCACCCAAGAACCTGCTGACCCACATGAAGTTGACCCACTTATTTCCTTGCATTCCCTCACTGACTTCTTGGCCCACCAAACACTCAAGCTCATTGGCTATATTAAGAACATGAAGATCATCATCCTTGTTGACAGTGGCAGCGCCCACAATTTTATTCATCGTCGCATTGCCCAGGAAACCAATTGCTATATTCGTGTTGTCAATAATTTCCAAATCATGATTGTCAATGGTGGGTCCATGAAATGTGGTGAGCGGTGTGAAAATGTTTGTCTTCAAATTGGAAATTACTAACTGAAATCTCATATGGTTTCCATTGACATGGGAGGTTGTGACATTGTGTTAGGTGTTGAATGGTTACGCACTTTGGGTCCCATTCTAATGGATTTTAAGCAATTAACCATGAAATTCCAACAAGAAGGACAAAAGTATCAATTACAAGGTCTCACAGCTGGTTCTCCTGAGATCATTAGTTCCCATCATATGGAAAATCTTCTCAAGAAAGCCCACTCTGGTATCATTTCTCAACTCCATTCTATTCAAGTCGTTGAGACACCCTCTGTGCATCTTGACCTCCAAGCTATCCTTTCCAAACATCAAGCTATGTTTTCCACCCCTCGGGGCCTTCCTCCTTCTCGTGGTGTTCATGATCATTCCATTCCCCTTGTTCCTGGCAGTCTTCCTCCCAATGTCCGCCCTTATCGCCACCCCTTTTCCCAAAATAATGAAATTGAGAAAATAGTGCAGGAATTGCTCCAAGCATGTGTTATCCGCCCTAGTAGCAGGCCTTATTCTTCCCCTGTGGTCATGGTACTTAAGAAAGAAGGTACTCAACACATGTGTCCTGACTTTCGTTCCCTCAATAAGCTCACCATCAAGGACAAGTTACCCATTCCTATCATTGATGATCTCTTGGATGAGCTAAGTGGTGCTCAATACTTTACTAAACTTGATTTGCATTCTGGGTACCACTAGATACGTATGCAAGACGATGGCATACCCAAGACTGCTATTTGAACTCATGAGGTTCACTATGAGTTTTGGTCATGTCCTTTGGCCTGTGTAATTCCCCTTCCATCTTCCAAAGCCTCATGAATCATGTCTTCCGTCCTTTTCTCCGTCATTTTGTCTTAGTTTTCTTTGATGATATTCTCATCTATAGTAAAACTTGGCAATATCATCTTTCCCATGTGGATCAAATTCTCCATCTACTCTCGCAACACCAACTTTTCCTCAAACAATATAAATGTGCTTTTGGCACCTCGAAAGTCGAGTACTTGGGTCATCTTGTTGGCAAGGTCGATGTCAATGTGGATCCTAAAAAGATTAAAGCTATGCAAGATTGGCCTCACCCAAAGACTCTCAAAATATTGCGTGGATTTATGGGTTTAACAGGTTATTATCGCAAGTTTGTTAAGAATTATGGAAATATTGAGGCACCTCTCACTTCTCTCCTTAAAAATAATTCTTTCACTTGGACTCCAGCAGTTGCTCAGGCTTTTCAAACCTTAAAGATGGCCATGTGCACCACTCCAATCCTGTCCTTTCCTGATTTCACAAAGACCTTTGTCCTGGAATGTGATGCTTCCGAGAAAGGAATTGGTGTCGTCCTTATGCAAGAGGGTCGGCCTCTGGCCTTTACCAACAAACAAATGTCAGAGAGAAATTTGGGAAAATCAATCTATGAAAAAGAAATGTTGGCTATTTTGCATGTTGTGGATATTTGGCGCCCGTATATATTGGGGAAACGCTTCCAAATTAAGACAGATCATCAAAGTTGTTATAACCCTAAATTGCACCACACATGCTTACCTGGCATCAGGCCAACTCATATCCCTTCATTGCCAAAACATCTGCTGAAAAACCTCTTTGAAAATCCTCTTGGATCAAGGTACACGCGCCCTAACCCACTACTGCACGCGTGTGAACGCTGGCAGGCCTACTACAGCTCGCGTTTACCTAACAAAACAAAAAAATAGGAAAGTTGCCGACAGGACAAAAAGATATGGGTCAGTTAACTGAAACTCCCGGCCATGCATGGCCGAGAGTTCGTCCAAAACCCTAGCTCCTTCTAGCCTATAAAAGAAGGGGTAGGGGTACCATTTGGAG
>SNQJ01S0124000.1:0-26715 GCA_010110895.2 Picea sitchensis
TGATGGTTTTCCCAGTTTGGGTTTATAGGGTAAATATTTGTGTATATGTGTGATTGCAATTGTATTCTTTTATTTTTTCAAGAATTTGTGTTTTCATTACATTACAGTAAAACGTTTAAAACTTACATGTGGTATCAGAGCAATTATTGGATTTGGGGGGATGCCTTTGTTGGAAAATTGGTTGTCATTGATGTCGACACTAGAAGAAGCCCCGAAGCAAGTTTGGAAGCTTCTAGAAGTGATGGGTGTATTTGAAGAAGTCTCCAAAGTTCCCCCCTTATGGCGCAACTTTAATCATGGCCTTTACAGGAAGAGGCTTTGAAGACGTCTACAAGAATCCCTGGAAATATGGTTAAGTGGTTAATAAGCCCGCGAAAGTGTGTTTATGAATGCCGAAGTTGATTGAAGGAAAATAGTATGAAGGCCGTTGAAAATGCATGCAAAACCTCCATGATATTATAGTCCTCGTCAAGCCATTTCCAATGGTAGATGGCACGCCACGTGGTTCCTCACAGTTGAGAAGTTATGCTGTATTAAAGATGAAGCCCCAAAGTATGGTCAAGAATCCTTGGATCTAAGGTCAAAGAAGTTACAAGTTGTCCCTAAAGTCAAGTAAAGGAGAAAAAATGTTGCAAACAAGAAGTTACAGGTCGGCCCTAAAGACAAGCAAATGAGGTACTTGGAAAAGTATAAATACCCATCAAGAGCCTCTCATTTGAGTCAAGAAAGTATCATTATTAATCATTGAATCTTGTGATCTCTTAGCACAAGCTTGGCAACAAATTTTAGAGGGAAGATGAAGTGAAGAAGGGCGAAATTCCAAAAGGAAGATGAAGTCTTGTGATGATGTGTTATAAGGTATGTTATTTAAAGATCATCTTGTAATTTTCACTATAATTTTTTTTTATAGAATAATTCAGATATCAAAAATTGGAGGCTATTGAGAAGAAATATTTAGGTACCTGTGGGATGAATTTCAACTTCTAGGTCATTGTAATTTTGGAGATACACTCTATGGAAGATAGGGGTTTTGACTAGTTCTGTAACTAGTCTCAAACAAGTGTTCGCGGTAAAATAGTCATAACTTCTTCATGTGAGACTAATTACATTAAAAATAGTAAAGTCCCTAGTATTATGTGTGTGGGTTTCAAAATAAAATATCAAATATTGATCACGTGACATGTTGTACAAGTTCTCTCTTCAGAATAAGAAAAAATTCAGGAAGGCCTTCCATTTTTGCTATATCTCATTTTCAGTGACAAATCAAGAAGTGAAACTTGGAGAATTTTTAGAGAAGATATCAAAGAAGATTGGCTACAATTTTCAGACCTTGAGTCATTACAGGTACATAGATATACTTATTGGAAGTTATGGTTTGTGACTAATCCAAAAACTACTCCCAAATAATTGTTCGAAATAAAGAAGTGACGTTGGGGTTTATATGTGGACCTAGGATATTTATGTGGACCCAATTTCTAAGTGGACCTAGGTTGATGATGTTTATATATCAGTTATGATGTATCCGTATTTGATGACAATGATATATTAGTTGTGGTGGATCTAGTTTTTGATAATGATGATGTATCAATTATGGTGTATCTAGTTTTGATGATGTTGATATATCAATTGTGGTGGATCTTGTTTTGATGATGACAATGTATCAATATCAGTGACAGTAACAGAGACATGTTGATTCTGGTTTGATGATGATGATGTATTAGTATCTAGTGACAGTAATAGTGACAGGTTGAGTTTTGATGATGATGATGTATCAGTATCACTGACAATAATAGTGAAATATTGAGTCTCCATTTATACTTCAGGGAGGAAGGAAGGGGGAAGGAAAGGGGGTTGAAGCCTCCTTCTAGTTGGTGCTGGGGAATAGAGGGAGTCATTTCTTCCTTAAGAATGGAGCCTGTAAATTAGGGGGTTGGAGCCTCCTTCCAGTTGGATCTGGAGAATCCAAGGAGTCGTAGCTTCCTTCAGGTTAATTTCTGTAAACTAGGGGGTTGGAGCCTCCTTCTAGTTGGAGCTGGAGAATTTGGGGAGTTGTATCTTCCTTCATGTTGGAGCTTGTAAATCAAGGGGTTGGTGCCTCCTTCCAGTTGGTGTTGGAGAATCTTGGAATTTGGTTCTTCCTATGAATGCAATTCTTGACATGATATAAGAAAAGTGTTCTGTGGTTTTCTCCCATTTGGGTTTCCACGTAAAATTATTGTGTACTGTGTATCTATGGTTATATGTTTATGATATCTTGAATGCTATCATAAAGTGATAATTTGTTGACAACTTAATGTTTACATGTTGTGATTAAAAATGGTAAAAAGTGCCTAATACTGATTCAACCCCTCTCTCTATATTAGTGAATATTCCAATAGCCTTTGTGGCTTAGGTCTATGATAAACATTGTTATAGTGGGAGCTCTACAATATAGATTCTTGTGGTGAAAATAAATGGTGAGTAGTTCAAAAACAAAGATCGATAAATTTAATGGGAAAAGTTTTGAGATGTGGAAGATATATTGGTAGACAAAGATCAATGGGTTTCTATGGATACAGGTACTGCACCTATAGGAACATCAACAAAAGACTCAAAAAAGTTGGATCGGAAGGTGAAGATCTCAATTCGGTTGTGTCTCTCAGATTCAATATTACCAAATGTATCAAGGGAAGCTATAGACAAGGAATTATGGAATAAGTTAGGGGATTTGTATCAGTCTAAGTCCCTGGTAAACAAAATGTTCCTGCGGAAAAATGTGTACAACTTGAGGATGAAATATGGAGACTTGGTGATAGAGCATCTGAACACCTTCAATAATGTAGTGCAATTAAGTTATTGTATGTTGATATTAAGATTTCTAATGAAGATAAGTGTACCAATTTATTGTACTCTTTACCATATTCATGGGATAGTTTAGTTGTGGCCATATGTAGTAATGGAACTACTTTACGTTTCGATGATGTGGTCTCATCCTTTTTGTCGGAGGAGATGAGGTGGAAAATCATGAAAATCCAAAGCACATATGCCTTAATTACAAGAGGATGCTCCCAAGAAAGAAATATAAAAAAGTCCTCAAGTGGGATATCTAAATCTATGGGAAGATTCAAATAAACCAGAAAATTTGTAAAGGTATGCTATAGATGTGGAAAATATGGGAATTACAAGAAACAATGTAGATCCAAAAGTGTTGAGAAAGGGAAGGAATCTGATGATGTCTATTCTACAAAAGAAAAAACCTCTGTGGATGAAGGAGGGGATGTGTAATTTGATTCTTCAAGCACACATGTAGATCATGAGGGATGGTTGGTTAACTTAGGTGCATCCTTTCATATGACTCCTCATAGGAAGTGGTTTTGTAAATATGAAACGTATGATGGAGGTGATGTTTTTATAGGAGATGAATCGACAACCAAAATCTTAGGATAAGGAAAATTTATGTTGAAGCTCATGGATGGTAGGATTAGAACACTCCCTGGTGTTCTGCACATCCCAAGATTGGTCATGAATTTGATATTTGTAAGAAATATGGATGATCCAGGCGTAAAAATAGTGTTTGAAACGGAAACACGTAGGATGGTTTGTGGGGAAATGATGTTGTTGAAAGGGGTTAAGATTGGAACTATGTATAAGTTGTTAGGAAGCACTATTAGTGATAGGTGCAACAATTCCATTGTTCCTAAGATTGGAGTTGAAGAAATAAAAACTCCCATAGTCTTTGGAGAAAAGAATATGTTGTGGCATCAAAGAATGAGGCATATCATAGAGAAGGGCCTTCGATTATTACACGGTAAAGGTATATCCAATTGCTCTTTGGATTTTAATTTCTATGAACATTGCTTATATGGGAAGTGGAATCATGTAATATTATCCTCTAGTGATATGATGGAGGGGGAATATCACAATTGGTGCACAATGATGTGTTTGGACCTATGTTGTTTCCATCACTGGTTAAATCTATGTACTCTGTCTCATTTATAGATGACTTCTTGAGGAATACATGGATTTATTTCCTCAGGAATAAAACTAAAGTCTTCGAAAAATTTAAAGAGTTTAAGGCTCTTGTGGAAAATCATATAGAGAAGAGAATTAAGGTGCTAAGGATGGATAATGGTGGAGAATTATGCCGAAATGAATTCTAAGAATTATGAAAGAAATGTGGTATAGCAAGGTAGAAGACTACTCCATACACACCTAAGTAGAATGGAGTTATAGAAAGGATGAACATGATGTTCAGATGGGAAAAGCAATGGGCATGCTCAGTGGTGTCAAGTTAGAATAGGAATTGTGGGAAGAGGCAATGGATACTGCATGTTACTTGGTCAATCGATCACCCTCTTCAGTGCTATATGACAAGACTCCACATGAGGCATTGAATAGAAAGAAACCCTCCCTTACACCTCTTAGGGTGTTTGGATATGATTCTTATGTACATGTTCCAAAGGAAAATGAGAGTAAGCATGATAAAATGATGAAAAGTGTATCTTTATTGGATATAAAGATGGTCTAAAAGTTTATAATCTTTGGAACCCAAAAACTAGGAAGGTAGTGTATAGTTGAGAAGTGGTGTTTAGATAAATCAAAGATTTTTTCAAACATGAAGTCCTACCAAGGGAGGAAGAACCAGAGAAAATAGAGTTTGAATTCAAGGATAATGAATAAGACTCTGTAGAAGAATAAGAATAAGAAGAAGAAGAGCCTCATACTCCAATATTAAGGAGATCAGTTTGGGAAAGAAGACAACCAAAAAGGTATACTCCACCCGATTTCCATTCAAATTTTGTTTTTTCTATTATTGATGATGATCCTAGAACTATTAGGGAGGCTATGGATTCATAGGATGAAAAACTATAGAAAAAGGCCATGGTTGAATAAATGGAGACCTAGGACAAGATTGAGGCTTGAGATCTAGTGGAGTTGCTGACTAGAAGATATCTCATTGGAAGCAAATGGGTGCTTAAGAAGAAGTTGAATGAAGAAGGCAAAGTGGAGAAATACAAAGCTCAGTTAGTAGCAAAAGGTTATTCCCAGGTAGAGGGAATTGATTTAGGTGAAATTTTTATCTTGTTTCCAAGTTAACCTCTATGATATTTCTTTTATATGTTGTTGCTGATTTTGATTTTGAAGTAGAGCAAATGGATGTGAAGACAACATTCCTACATGGGGATTTGGAAGAAGAAATATACATGAACCAACCATAAGATTTTGCAGTGAAGGGAAATAAAGAGTTGTATCATTATATTATTTTTCATCTATCTCAATGCTTTATGGGTGAAAAAATTTGAAGGAATCAATTTGTAGAGCCATTTTAACGACTGGTCCAAATTTGGAAAGTTGGGTAAAAAAGATCGTCTAAAATATTCTAGATCCATTTTGAATCATCAAATGATGTTTTTTTATGGTCCAAAAATTATTTTGGATCCATCGTATATATTATACACACTAATACCTTTCCAACGATGCAAGAATAGACTCAATCAGAGTTCGTATGTGAAATTTATGCCTCCCACAAGTTGACCTACCATATTGATCACCATGGTGTGAGTGGATGCCACATTAGCCTCCATTAATTAAACATGTGGGGCTAGCCATGTAGTGGATTTTCTAAGAAAATTCTAGAAGGTCCAAAACCTTATCACAATTGAGGTTTGAGGAAGTCAAAACCCTACCCCTAGATGGCTATCAGGCTAGGTTGCATGCTAGGCCACTAGGAGGAGAAGGGGTCCATTCTATGTTATTGTCTTTTGTTCCATAGCAGAGTAGAACAACTAGGAAGGGAAAATTAAAGAGAATAATATAGGGGGTTAAATTTTTGTAGCATTCTAACATGCCAGAGGTCTCAAGTAACTCCATAGAGAGTGTCTTCTCCATTGTACTTTCATTATTTTCATACTAGAGAAAAGAGAGCAGGGCAACCTCACCTTCTAGATGGGTTTTCTCCTGTAAGGGTTTCCCAGAGCTAATATTTGTGTTATTTTTGAATGGTGTGTGATTGTATTTCCATGTTCTCTATTTTTTTTCTTTTTATCTATTTCATGCATAAGCAGAAAATAAATGACTAAATATTCTGGAATTTAAAGGAATTTAACCTTCATAGTGTATATTTTAGTTTTATTTATCATATCTGTTGTGACAAACTATTCTAGTGGAATATCCATGGAAGTTTACAGATCACCTAAGGAGCATCATATAGAAGTTCATAACGAGGTTTGAGACCTGGACATTGAAAGCTTGAAGGACAAGCTACCTGAAAAATCCCTAGAAGCTATCGATTCTAAGGAGGCAGACCAACCATCCACCTATTCTTCGACAAATGTCCCTAGTGGTAATTTTTTATCGCTCTCTATAGTTTATTCCTTGCATGATAAGAATTTGATGGAAGTTGTGAGGTCAAACTATGGGTAGGATGTGTTTATTCAGTCTCAGAGTAAGCTTGAAAAAGAGCGATCCTACCCCTTTCTCATCCCTTCGATGTCATATGTCTCTCTACCTCCTTTGGAGTCAACGCCAGAAGTTTCTCATTCCCAATCTGTGTTAAAAAAGGGAGACATTGCATGGGTCAACCCAAAGCCTCATGAGATACTGGAAAAATAATTTCTAGATTTCCTCATGTGTTCCTTTGGATATCTTCTTCATCCTAGAAATAAGGATGGTGCTATATACTTTGACATATTATTAGAGAAGTGTCAAGGGTCTCAATATGGGAGAAATTCCCACCTTTAGCTAGCACAACTACAAGCACAAAAGTATATCAGAAGGGACAAACAAGAGACCGTTATTGGCCCTTAGAGTAGGGAATTACCACTCCAAGGTGAAACCATGATTTTCCTGTCCCTGAATGTGCGTGGGATTGGGGATGCCCCCAAGTTTTTATCCCTCAAAAGGATTGTCAAATCATTTTCTTTTGATGTAATTCTACTGCAAGAAACAATGTGCATAGGCTCCAAAGCCATGGATGTCTTATCCCCTTGGATTAAATATTGGGATTTATGTACTCTTGAATCGAAATTCCTTTTTGATGGTCTCCTTGCCTCCTAGAGCTCAAATATAAAATATTTATCCACTTCATTTTTTCCCTATGGTATTCTGGTAGAACTAAAATCTCAGGATTTGGATGCATCCTTCAAGTTTGTCAACCACCACGGTCCTTACACCGACAAGAAACCCTTTTGGGAAAGTTTGGCTTCTTCCAAGGCCTACTTTGCTGCAAATATCNCTCTCTCTCTCCGGGAAGTCTGTGATGCCCATCCGTGCAAAGAACCTCTAGAAGACTTCTTCACCCATCTTCTGGAATCCTTTCATCTAGTGGATCTAGAACTTCCTAAACTCATCCCTACATGGAAAAATAGTAGGAAAGGGGTGGAAGAGTTATCCAAACAAATTTCTAGATTCTTGATCTTTAAAGCCTTGGTAGATTGACCATGGCTCCTGAAATCCTAGATCAGTTCAGGGAGCCTTTCAAACCATATGCTTGTTTTCTTTAATTTGGAATCCAAGGAACTGAAGCCCCCCGCTCCTTTGAAATTTAATCATGTCTAGTTGTTAGAAGAGGACTATAGGAATATAGTATCTTATATCTGGACTCCTTTTATCTCAGAAGCATGTTCTTCCTACATGCTTCAATTTCATGACAATTTGCAAAAGGTTAAAGCAGCCACAAAAAATGGGCTATAGCCTTTAATAATCATTCTCAAGTCTTATTGAAGGAAATCAACCTTATAGTTAACTCCCTCTAGGAAGATAATGTGGCTAGGACCTTCTCCGAAGAGGAAGCTTCTTCTCTCAATATTTTAATGGATCAAAGACATGATCTCCTCACTAAGGATGAGGCTATGTGTAGGCTCAAAAATAGAGTTGTATGTCTCTCTGAAGGAGACAACAACAATTTATTTTTTCATAAGTATGATAATTATCGAAAAAACCTCAACATGGTTTAGGATGTGGCCAACCAAGATGGGGTCATGGTCAAATCCTTTAAGGAAAAAGAAAATGCCGAAAGATTCCATTTTAGAAAGATTTCAAAGAACCCCCTAGTTTCCCCACTACATAAATGATAACGATGTTAAGATTGTTTCCTAAAGTCTTCAATGAAGACATGAATGCGACATTGGAATCTGAAGTCATAGAGGTCGAGTTACAATCTACTCTCCTTTCAATGAAGAAAGGGAAAATCCGAGAGCCTGATGGCTTCATGGTAGAATTTTACATTGGTTTTTTCTATCTCCTTAAGGATGATTAATTTGTTGAAGATGGTGTAGGAATCCAAAAATAGTGGGAATTTTTTGGGAGCCATGAACTCTACATTTCTATTTCTAATCCCTAAAAAGAAGGGCGTGGTCTCGTTTGATGACTACATGCCTATATCTTGTTATAATGTCATTTATAAGCTTGTGTCTAAGATTATAGCCTCTAGACTTAAACCTATTCTTAGTGAAATAATCTCTAAGGAACAATTTGGATTCCTCTATAAATATCAAATCCAAGATGCATTTGTCCTCACCTAGGAGGCAATGCATTCAATTGAAACCTCCAAATTTCCGTATGTGCTACTTAAGCTCGATTTATCCAAGGATTTTGATAAAGTAAGTTGGACTTTCCTGCATTCGATGCTTATCCAAATGGGTATGAACTTGAGCTCGATGAACTAGATCTTGGTACACATTTAGTCTGTGTCCTTTGTTGTAATCATTAATGGATCCCACTCTGATTTATTTGGTGCTTCCTGAGGGCTAAGACATGGGTGCTCTATCTCCCATTTTCTCTTCCTACTAGTGGCTAAAGGGCTAAGCAAATTGATTAGCAACACTAGAAGAAGTGGTGAGATGAAGGGACTCAAAGTCTCTCCTTTTGAATCTCTTAATCATTTATTATTCATTGATGATGTACTAATGTTAGGTGCAGGCTCATTGCATGAATTTCATTCAATTAGAATAATTCCAGACCTCTTCCGTCGAGCAACGTGAATGGAGATAAATTGGGTAAAGTCATGCATTCATTACTCCTTTCCTCTTGAGGATTTGTCTCCCCTATTGGAGAATTCCCTTCCTTTTCCTAGGAAAACCCTAGAGGAAGGGTTCAAATACCTTAGATTCCCTCTCAAACCGAAGCTTATGGCTTTGATGACTGGGTATGGTTGTACAAGAAAGTGGAAGCGTGTATTTATTATGGGTAAATAGGTGATTGTCCAGAGGCGACATACTATTTCTTCTAATGTTTATGCTGCAAAGCATCCTTGTCTATTGGACGTCTATAGCCAAGGTACCAAAATGTATCCTCACTAAGATTTGAAAAAAATACTTTAATTTTTTGTGGTCCAGAAGCTGTGATTAGGATGGGATTCCATTAGTGAAATGGACAAACCTAGACAAGCCAAAAAAATTGGGCAGCTGGGGTATACAAAACTTGTATTTATTCATCAATGCGTTAGCTAGCAAGATCCTTTGGAGGCTAACTCAAAACTCGACCCTTTGGGGCATAGTGATGATGTCTAAGTATCTTAGTAGGATGTCTATTGAAGAGTGGTTTCGTTCTCCTAGGAAATCCATAAATAATAGTTCGATTGTATGGATGAAGGAAATAGTGGAAGCTTTCCCCCTGGTAGGAAAGTGGACGGTATGGAGGATAGGGAATGGTAAGAAAGTTAAGATAGGGGAGGACCTTTGGGTCAGAGCAGACGTTGACTTCAAACTCTTTGAGGAGTTTCTCAGGAGATCTTCTCCATTTGGGATGTCAGGGCTCTTGATCATGGAAGAATTGGGAGACTTGGCTGAAAATCAGAAATCAATCTAGGATTGGAAGGGTGGGTATTAGCTGATGAATGGCATAGGTACTTTGGGAAGCTATGCTCCAATCATATAAATTTGTTCGAAGATGAAGAAGACTCCCTATAATTTTCTATGAATGCAGTGTCAAGAGAATACTCAGTGAAGTATGGCTATAAGGCCATGTTGATAATGGGTATAATGGCCCCACATTATGGTGGTGGGAAATTTTTTGGAAATTGCACAGTCTATTAAAATCTAAAATTGTGTTATGGCTCGCACTTAGAAACAAGCTTTTAACATGGGATATTGGGATCAAGCAAGGTGGGATCGGCCCAAGCAGGTGCACCCTATGTCGCTAGGAATCTGAATCGGTGTTCCATATCTATGTATCGTGCCCCTATTCATCCCAATTTTGGAGCCTCTTAGTTAAAAGGTTCAACCCCAAAGCTTCGTAGAGTCATGACAGTGTGGAAATTTGTGTTAAATATTGGTTGTTGAACGAATTAGTGGTAAGTTATGTCTCCCTCCCTTGTCACTTTGTTTATTTCATTTGGTGGACACACTACTATACTTTGTTTCAAGACAAACAAGTCCCTATGGAGGTTGTTGTTGGTCTTATAGAGAAACTAACGAAGGAGTTTAGATGTGAGCCTAAACAAAAAAAATAAGGTTGCCCACTCTACCACCTCTAAACTTTGAGATCATTTAGGGGTTCTTCGATGGGGTTAGCCAGGGCCATCCACCCAAGTGCAGAGTCGGGGTTGTCTTATTCATCTCTTCTAAAAACTTCTTCCATATAAGATATGTACCGGGCCCGGGTTCAAACACTAAGGTAGAATTCTCGACTCTATTCTCCTTGTTGTTCTTTGTGCAGTTAAGAGGTTTAAATCGCCTCCAGGTGTTGGGTGATTCAAAAGTTGTTATAGATTGGACGAATAACAAATGTAAAGTGGATATAGAAAGCCTCCAATCCTTGTTGTCCTAGATCCGTCACCTTGAACATGATTTCAACTAAAAATATTTCATGCATGTCTACTGAGAACTTAACCAAATGAAAGATAGGCTTTCCAAAGAAGCCTTGGAATGTTGTGTCATATCCTTTGCAATTTAGGAATTATGCAATGGATAAGAGACTGAAAGCCTCAAATTCCATTTTTAACTCCTTTTAATTTTAATTTTATTATGCAATGGGAATGCTTGAATTAGAACTTGACCAAACATGAAAAGAAGAGATTTGTAATAGATTTTTCCACAGGATAGTTTTGGTGACGAGTTTATGTATAGTCGATAATCTTTGAGAAGAATGTTGTTTATCTTAATACCATTTTTTCAAACCTGTAAATGCTATTTAGACATTGTTGATGCTTCATAATGGTGAGAGATCAATATATATTTCCCTCTCAAAAATAAAAAATATTTTTTCCTCTTTGAAACAAAAAAACCTCATATCTTGAGAATCATGAAGCCCTCAATATGTTTGAAGACAAGTATGGATAAAATTGTAAAACCATTTTTAAAACTTTGTAAGAGAATTTTATAAAATTCAAAGACCTAAAAAGTAAAAATTAAAAAAAATTAAGAGAATTTTATAAAATTCAAAGATCTAAACAGTAAAAATTAAAAAAAATTAAGAGAATTTTATAAAATTCAAAGATCTAACAATAAAAATTTAAAAAATTTAAATGTCCTCCAATACTTAGAAAAACCATACACATCAAATACATAGAAAAAGCATACACATTAAACATGATATCCTTTTTAATTAATTGAACTTTAAAGTGATATCAAATACAAAAAATGAAAAGTATTCACAATATAAACAAAATGAAAAGGATTTAGGCTTACTTTCTTTAGGGTGTTGTATTAAACCAGAATCCTTTTCTACATCACAAAATAAATGGGAGAGTCATACTTCACTGGACCAACATTCACATTAATCAAAATCTTCACAATGTTTTATATCTTTTTTTTCCCAAGAGAAATTACTCAATTTTATATAAGGTATAAAATCTTTTACAATAGCTCTGAGTCCAGACAAAGCCGAAATGTAACAAGAGCCAAAACAATACTGTCCATACAAGAACTTTGCTTACTAACTGCCAGGCGAAGAAAGAAGTATCGATGGGTTCGGAAAACAATACAGCCAACGCATGGAAATACTGTGTAATTCTCATGGCATGTACAGTGCAGTCAAGCGTCCTGTGAAGAGAAACATTAAACCTTGGCCATTGACAACACCAGTCTCCTTTATACTGCCTCGAGGGTGGTAACACGAGGACAATGACTATCCCGGCACATACATTAGATAAAAACTGAGGCACAAACTGGTACACAGGTGCAGTCAATCGCCCGAGAGGAATAGTCACCACAAACAATAAGCGGACCTGTCACCAGTGCCAAAACAATCAGAAAGGAGCAAAGTGGAAATCGATGCACACAGAGTGCATCCGATGCAACAATATTGTATTATACTTCAAAGAGATTGTAGAAAGAAGTCAGACTCTCCAATCCTCTGTCATAATGGTGGATGGACAGTCTGCCCACCACTTGACTGAGAGCTCTCTTAGAGAGTGCATCCGCTTCAGAATTGTAGGATCTGGGGAGATGGTGGAAGGAGATATCTGTGAAGGAACGAGCCAGCAGGTGAGTGTTGTGTTTCCAGCCCTCTACATGAATGGAATGGAGATTGCACAATCCATTAATCCAGTCTATGATTACTTTAGAGTCACCTATGACCTGTAGGTGATCTAGGGACCAAAAGGAAGCCAACACTAGTGTTGTCCATAAGCCAAGAAGCTCGGCTTTGGTATTCGAACCCCTACCACAACAAAGAGACCACTTTGTAGTCCTCTCTGGATGAGATTTGAATGTGCCACCAACACCACAACATAAACCGGTCGACTGTGCCGCTCCATAAAAAAAAGCTACAAAGTAGCCTGGCAGTAAGATATAATCCACCCCTTTGTGAAGATATGCCAAGTCTGAAGACTGCTGCCAATGGAAAGCGACTTGTGTTCTATGGAAGACTGCCCGAGGAGAAGGGGAAGCATCCTCAAAGAGCGCCTTGTTGCGCTCTAGCCAAATGTGCCAGCTAACTAGAACTGCCAGGGCAGGAGGCGCAGCTTGGACAGTATACCAGGAGTGGAAACAAACAGTAAAAGTGATACTGGTCCAGAGGAAAGGAAGGGAGAAGTGTTGCAGGGTGTGCTTCCAGATTTTTTGAGTAAATGCACAGTGTATAAACAGGTGATGAATGTTTTCTGATTCTCTTCTACAAAGGACACAAATCCCAGGTCCTTGTCATCCTCTTCTAAGGAGATTCTCCCAGGTGAGGAGTTTACCATTTACACCGAGCCAAAAAAATAACTTAAGTTTTAAGGGAATCTGCCAAGTCCATAAATGACGAAGCCACAACGACTGAGCCTCGATCACCCTATCCGGACGGAGTGCAGCATAAACATTCTTGGCTGCAACTGTCCCTGATCCATCGCCCCCTGTCTAGGTGAGGGTGTCCTGTGCATCTGTGAGGGAGAGGCCCGAGCACTTTAAGGCAGCCATGAAAGAGTCAAGTTCCAAAGCTGTATGTCCTCCGAGGGCCAAATCACTGTTGTGCAGCCAATGATCAGGAAGGGGAAAGGCATGGTTCTCTTTCTTTAACTGTGCAAGGGAAGAAATATTGTGAGACCTCAGAAGAGACCTGAGCTGTAAGGACAGAATTGAGCGATCATCAAGGCCTATGAGTTTGTCTCTGCCCAACTTAATATCATTTCCCGATCCCGGACTCCAGCGGAGCCAGTGTAAGATCACCTGTGAGGAGGACACCAGTCCCTTCCAGAAGGGAGAAGCCCAGCTCTGTATTAGTTGGGACTTCCGAAGCCAAGTAGAGAGAGGTTGGTCACCTAAGTATTTGTCCTTGATAACCCGGTGCCAAATGTTATCGATGGAAATCACTCTCCAAAAGGAACATGCCAATAACGCCTTGTTGAAGATGCAGAGATTCTTCAATCCCCATCCTCCCTCCCTTTTTGGCCTAGAGAGCGACTGCCAACTGCAAAGGTGAAATCTCCTATTTCCCACAAGTTCGTTCCACAGGAAGTTGAAAGAAAGTCTGCGGAGCAGAGAAATGATTTTGGCAGGGATCCATTCCAGTAGCATCCAATATACAGCCAGACATTGTAGAACCGATTTAACCAGGATGAGACGTCCCCCCAGGGACAACCACTTGTTGCACCAAAATCCAATTTTCCGTTCAAAAGATGACACCAGCCAAGTCCAATCAGTAGTCGTGGAGGCTCCCCGCTTTAGATGATACCCCAAGTATCTGAAGCCTAGGGATAAGTCAAAGAAGGTGAAGGGGAAAAGTCCTTTAAGAGAAGAGAGATCAGCCACCGATAGGCCCAAATGATGGACCGAGGACTTTGAGGGGTTGATGGTCAGCCCCGAAGCCTTGCAGAAAATATGAAGTATATCCAGAAGAGCAGTCCATTCCAATATATCTGCTTTTGAAAATAAAAGTATATCGTCCACGAACATAAGATGGACGATCCTGAGGTGTTTTGATACCAGTAAACCTGAAATACGGTGCTCAGCCACATTTTTATTGAGGAGTCGACTCAGTCCTTCTAAAACTAGGATAAAGAGGTATGGGGAAAGTGGGCATCCCTGGCGGAGCCCCCTTTCGCTTTTGAAAAATCTAGATGCCTCCCCGTTGATCAGAACTAATAGGTTTGCACTAGAGACACAGGACATTATCCAGTCCGTCAAGTTTATCCCAAATCCAACACATTATCGAATGTCTTTTTGAAGTCAATTTTCATGATTAACGCTTTTTGTTTTTTGTGAAAAATGTTGTGGATGCTCTCATGTGCCACACCAATGGCATCATGGATCCTTCTTCCCTTGAGAAAACCAAGCTGTTCAAACGAGAGACTCCTTTCCAAAACCGGCTTGATCCGAGTGGAGATGACTTTTGCAATTAGCTTGTAAACTAAGTTACATAAGGAGATCGGTCTGAAATCGTTGAAGGAGGAAGGCTGGTCTGTCTTAGGGATTAACACCAGGAAAGTAGAGTTGAGGCTGCTGGAGATTTTACCTTTAATACGCGCGTCCTCAACCATCAGAAGAAGATCCGATCCAACCAGGTCAAAGAAATGGGAGAAAAATTCGGCCGTCCAGCCATCAGGGCCCGGACTTTTCTCTTTTTTGAAGAGTGATAGTGTAGTTTTGAGATCCGTCAGAGTGACCGGCTTGTATAGATCAGCGGCTTCAGCTGCAGATACCAAATTAGTGTAAAGACTGGCAGTAGAAACTTTATCCGGCAAGTGTAGCTCGCTGTTGGATTTGAAGAGAAGTTCAAAGTAAAAGGCCACTGCCGATTTGAGTGCCTCCTGTCCACGAATGATCCCCTCATTTTCCTGTACAATTGACCAGATGTGCTTCTTGTTCCTGTTGAGATTTGCCACTTTATGGAAGAACTTGGTGTTTGAATCGCCCCATTTAAGCCATGTCGCCCGGCTTCTGAGTCGCCAACTTTTTTCCTCGTCTAGTAGAATTGCTTTCCTTTTCTCCTCCAGCTCTTTAAGGGTAGCCTCGTCTTCCATCGTAAGTGCCACAGAGGTAGATTGGGTGATAAGATCGGTGATCTCGAGCTCCAGTTGATTCAAGGCGCGGCCCTCAGCGACCTGTTTTTGTTTTGTCCATCTTTTGGTGTGCACTTTAAGAATAGATAATTTCCATACAATTCGCGTCTGAGGATTTGGATCCCTCAGGAAACCGCGGATCGTTCCAAACAGTATGCTCTATATCCATTCACAATAATTGAAATTTTCACAATGTTATATGTATATAAGATGCAAGATCCTTCTATTACTAATTATGTACAAATGTTAAAAAAATTTGAGGCCGACCTACCCACAGGAAAACCAGGTCATCTGGGTTAGAGGAAATAAGAAGAGGAGCATCGACAATATCCATAAGCTCATCGAGCTTCTAGTAGTTGTTGTCCAGCTCTTCATGCAGGCATTGGATGGTTCTTCTAGTGGCCTCTTCGACGAACTCTCAGTCCATTCCTACTGCGTTAGTGCTCTCTTTACCATTACATTCATAGTATAATCTGACAATCTCCCCTTTGTCATTCCTAAAGGCTCCTCCATACCCTACAGGGCCTGGATTGCCCTTGGACGCCCCCAACAAAGTTCAATTTAAGAAATCCTGGTGGCGGGGGATCCATCTGGAGGGACTGGAAACCTTTGGCTTTGGGTGAGCTATGATTCCTTGAGGGATGATGGCGAGAAGATCCCAATGTTTTAAAATAATTTGGTCCTGCGAGTTTAACTGAAAATCCTGGACAGTCCAGGCTGAAAGAGAGAGAGTTTCATTGATATGAATTTTGATGGTGATCCAGACTAAATGGTCGTTTCTCCTCTTATCTCTTTAAAATTATGGCATTTCGTTCCTTACACATCTCCGATATCAGGAATCCTGGATATTTTTTCCAAATCTGATGAAGAATGACATTATTGAAGGGATTGATTGCCCAATTAGATATCGTTTGTCCAAGGTTTTTTCTCACTCTGTTAGATCGCATGAAAATAGATGCTCCTTTGTCCCATGATTTTTCAATAAAAGGACTCGAATCTAGAAAATGATTCAAATTTTCCACAAAGCACGCATATCGAGGGTCCTATAAATCCATGTTTTAACAAGTTTTCCTAGGTGAGAATTATTCCTTTCACATCTATCCATAGAAAGGTGGCAATTTTGGGCCAATGTTTAATGTGCCATATATGTTTCCAAACATGTTCCTCCAAGAGGTCCTTATACTCCCGTTCTATGCCATAAGTTTATTTGATTGTGAATGATCCTTTAGGCTCATACCACCTTCTTAGCTCTATGCCATAAGCTTATTTGATTGTGAATGATCCTTTAGGCTCATACCATCTTCTTAGCTTGTTCTTTCCCTCTTGTCTTTTGACACACCTCTCCTAGATCTCAATCCAAATATTTTCAGTGTACTCTTTGGATATTAGGTTGAGGCCATTGACTAGGGTGTTTACATTTTCTATATGAGAGCTCTGAGGTATTTTCCCAATAGTGATAGACATGTGACATACCCAGATCATCGAGATGGGTTTGAATATTGGGAAGATGGTGGAGGTGCATAAGGCAAGGAGATCGCTGCTAGCAGTCTATCCAAAACTCTTCCCATTGTCCATCATTAAGTTCCAAAAATCTATGATTATGAATCAAGTGGCTGTTTTGATTTGCTATCCTCTAAATTATTGATCCTTGCACATCCTTAGAGAATCTTATAAGATCTTGCTTATCAACATGGGTTACGTATTTACAATGCTAGAGCATTGACCATGGTTCAACATTATGAGTTACCCATATCCACCATATTTTGGCACTAAGAACATTATTGAGCATGGATGGGTCGTGTAGGCCAAGACCCCTTGTGAGCTTAGGCTTACATATATTTTCCAAGATTACCAAGGCCAACTTGTGGTGAGTATTAGACCCTCCATAGAGGAAGTTTCTTTGGAGGTTCCTTATGTCCTTTATCACATACTTTGGGGCTACAATGGCAAAGAAGAGATAGAGAGGCATCGCTTGGAGCATAGACTTGACCAAGATAAGGCGGCTAGCAAGGTTGAGAGGTATAAAGGTCCAACAAGATAGTTTTTTGGACATCCTAGCTAGGAGATCTTCCCATGAGACTCATTTGATGACTGAGTTCGAGAGAGGTGCCCCAAGGTAATTGGATGGAAGGGAGCTTCCTCTAAATCCAAGCACCCGAGTGACATTTCGCTAAGTAACATGTGAGGTGTTGAAGAAGAAGATCTGAGATTTTTTCTGGTTGATGGAGGTTCCTATGGCTTCTATGAAAAGGTAGAGGGATTTCTTGAGGGTTCTAGCCTCATGGACCGAAGGGTGCCCCATGAGCATGGTGTCCTCTAAAAATTGTTGGTGTGTATGGAAGGAGTCATTTTGGTGGAGTTGAAGGCCATGAATGGACTACTGAGGACTAAGAGATTTTATGGTTTTGCCTAAATATTCTACCATTAGGATGAAGATAGAGGGAGAGAGGGGGTATCCTTGGCGGATACCTCTGGAGGGATTAAAGTTGTGGGAGGGCGATCCATTAACCAAGATAGAGAATAAAGTAGAAGAGGTAAGGGGAATAACCCAATGGGTCAAAGAGGGGTAGAACCCAAAGATAATCAATATGTTCTCTATGTATTTCCAACTGAGCTTGTCAAAAGCTTTCGACATGTCCATTTTGACGATCATGCCTGGATTTTTAATAACTTTCAAGGAGTGAATCACCTTGTGAGTGAGAATGATTCCATGCAATATTTGTTAGCCTTCTACGTAACCATATTTTTCTAGAGAAATGAGCTGGGGTAGAAGAGGCTAAAATCTATTGGCAATTACTTTAGTTATGATCTCGTAAATCACATTACAGAGAGAGATGGGACAAAATTTATTAGGAATTATCACTACATTTTCCTTTGGAATGAGTGCAAGGAAAGTTGAATTGAGAGCTAGTAGCACCTTCCTGGTTCTTTTAGAGTCTTTAACAATGTCCCACACCTCATGCCTGACAATGTCCCAACAATTATGGAAGAAGTATGTCGTGAAGTTGTCTGGTCCTGGGGATTTTCTAGTTACCATTTTCTTCACCACTTTGTCCACCTTTCCAATTTTAATTGACTTCATAAGATTATCATTCTTATCATGTGAGACACTGGATGGGATGTGTTGAGTTCTATATCTTATTACTTTAGTTTTTTCAGCATTAGGTTCTATCGGGAGCATCTTGAAGAAGCTGACTAGTTCTTGCTCAATCTCTTCTTGACCGGTGAGAGTATGGCCACCATCCGTATGCAACATAAAAATACAATTTTGTTGGTGATGTTGAAGGGTATTATGATGGAATAATTTTGTATTTCTTTCACCTTCCTAGAGCCAAAGGTTGTGAGATTTTTATTTCCACGAAATTTCCTCTTGCTTCTCCCTTTCATCCAATTCAGCCTGCAGATTCACCTCCTCTTTATCAAGCCTTTCTAAGTAATCTGTTGATATTATCTCTTGTTAAACCTCCTTCATTTGTTCCTCCAATTTTTTTTCGTTGAATATGTCACAAAAAAATTCTTTATTTCATTTCTTTAAATAGATTTTGAGAGTTTTGAGTTTCTTTTGGAACTTGTACATTTTTGTTCCCTGAGGAACCTCCATTCTATGCCACTAGTTCTTCATGGTTTGCTAGAAGTTAGGGTGGTTGAACCAAAACTTATCGAATCTAAAGTCTTTCTGTATAGGCTTCCCCACAATGTTCCATTCTAGGCTGATCGACCAATGATCGGATCCTGTTGTCCACAAAATATTAGCAGTGAATTCCCCTCCAACGGTTATAGTTTTTTCTAAGATCAGGAACCTATCCATCCATGAGGAAATTTGGTGTTCACCTTTCCTTTTATTGTTCCAAGTGAAGGTTTCATTCATGGTTTCCATATCTATAAGGGTCAACTGCTCAATAAGTTCTCCCAAAATAATGTTTTCCTCCTCTAGCCTTCTTCTTCCTCCTTTATTTTCCAGCAGTGAAGTTGTCATGTTAAAGTCTCCACCTAGTAGCCAGTGAGAATCTTCTATATTCACTTTCATCCATTGGATGGAGCTCAAAAATATTCTTTTTTGCAGTGGAGTTTGGGGTCCATAAACAGTGGAAATGACCCCAGTGACATTCGTGCCTATAACTTGAAAATTTGTGGAGATAATAAAGGGAGTAGCAAATTTGTTAGTTAAAATTACCTCATTGGGATTCCAAACAATGACGAGGCCACCCACCGCACCTGAGAATCAATCGCTATAGATTCACTACCTTTTCATATTTTATTTGTTAAATATGAAATAGAGTTACTAGTACATTTGGTTTCTTGTAACATCATAATTGTAATTTTTTCCTACAGAGTTTTCCTTTTCAAAATCCTTTGCTTTTGAGACCCATGGGTGCCTATGATATTCCATGTGATTAAGTTCATTTCAAAGGGGTTTAGGAGGTACGAAAAATCTTTATGATCTTAGCGTATTGGCCATAGTTTATCAACTTCACCCCTACTTTTGTGTGTTGCATGTTGGTCTTTCATCCTCATTTTTTGTCTTCCATGTTGCCTTGCTTGGGGTCCTTTCTTTTTCTATGCTAAATTCCCAAGGAAGTTTGGGATTTGGATTTCATCAAYGCCTCMTATAACAATTGTATTTGTCTTGGAGGAATATATTAGGGGTCTTAGYGRCTGCATGCTTCTTCCAACCCCTGTAAGTCGAKTTCCCCAACCTCCATATCTTCTACTTCTTCATCAAGCATGTCRATGTCTTCCTTTTCCTCTACATGTTTGATGTGCTTATCCTTTTCTTGCCCATTGTTTGGATTTGGAGTTTCTTTGGTGACCTCCTTTCCAAGCTCCATGACATTTTCTGGGATTTGATTGAGGACATTGAAACTGCCGATGGTTTGAGATTTCTTGTGTTGCTCCTGCAACTAGTTCTTTTTGGATGTTCTATAGTGGGTTGCAACCTTGGTGAATCCTTATGGGTCCTTATCTTCTAATGGATTTTCTTGTGACTCCAGGATGTTCAAATGGAAATCCCTGAACACGTGCCCATGTTCATGACATTTACAACATCGAAACAAGATATTCTCATTGTCCAACATTTGAAATCACTCTGTGTCCTTATGAGTTAGACATATTACATCCAGTAAATCTTCTGAAATGTCCATATATACACAAATAGGAGGTGTATCATGCAATGCATGTTGCCTTTGAGGCTCGAATAAAGGACCCCAAAGTGTTACCTATCCCCTCCAGGGTCTTGAGATCCCATAACTCATGCGGAAGCGAGTAAAGCTGGATCCAAACTGGGGAAAATTGAAATCTTCCCGATTTAGACTAAATCGTTCAACCCAGAATCTGAGGTATAACCTGATAGAGTTAAAAAAATATGGACCATTGTCAAAAATGTGTTCTCTGTCTTACAGGAAATTGAATACAAATGTGAAAAATCCTTTTGACCCAAGGTGCATGTCATAGTGGTCCTTCGATTTCCACTTTGTATTAATCCACCATATCAAAGCTTTCTCCGTGGTCCATACATTGATGGACTTTCCAATGAGAGAATGGTCTTTCATGAACTGTATTCTTTCATTGATTGAGGGATATGTGATTTGGAAGCTGGGAATCTCCTTAGCCTTAAGTATGCACTTCCCTGGCTTGTGATTTTTCAGGTTTTCCTTACTGTTGGTTAACGCAAAAGTGCTTCCTCCTCCTCCCACTCCATTATTGACATCCTCCATGTTTGAGTCTTTCAGAATGCTTGAATATGGATTGAGTCTTTCAGAATGCTTGAATATGGATCACTACCTTCATTTTGAACTAGATGATTTTGGGAGTGTTTTTTCGTCCCTCCCTCCCTTGGGTGGCCATTACCAAGACTAGGTTGTGGCTCCAGATGAGCCAAAAACAAGAACCATAAAATAAGAAAGGCACATATATTTTCAAAACCCTCTTCTCATTGACAATCAACAAAGTTAAAATATTATAAGTTAATATTTCAATATTCTTTTTACATCAATTGAAATGTTAGAAATATCAGAGAGAATGAAGGTTTTTCTAGTTAGTAATATTATTGTCCATCTTTCCGGAGTTAAACTGTGTCAAAAGTTTTGAAACGTCCAATGTTTCGAGTGGACACTTGACCCATCATCAGGGACTCTTTAGCTTCTCCAATCCCTAATGATGGGTGGAGTTTCCACTCAAAACATTGGACATTTCAAAACTTTCAACACGATTTAATTTCAGAAAGATAAACAACAATATTATAAACATATTTTTTAATTAAATTAAAAATATGATAATTTATTAATTTTTTGATGTTTAAATACATTGATAAATATTAAATCCTTATGTATTCAAAGTAAAATTTAATAAAAGTAAAATTTAATAAAAATAATGAATAACAATAATAAACTAAAAAACTTAAATCATGAAATTTTGTAAGCCAAATTAATTACTTATTTAATTAAATTAAACAATATCTTTAAATTTAATTATCTTATATAAATTATTTTTAAATATTTAATTGTAATGATAAAAGTTAAATCTTTTTATTAAAAATACAATTAAAAAATATTGTAATATTATTATAATAAAATAAAATAAAATTTACATCTAAATTATTTAATATTTATTAAATTTAAAATTAAAATAAATCTAAATCCATATAAACATATTACTATGGAATATATTACCATGTGGATATGCCAATATGGATAGGACAAAGATCATGTTATAGAAAAGTGAATATGCTAATATGGTTAGGACAATGCTTCACATGTGTGTTGTGTTAGAAGAGTAATAGAAGAATGATTATGATATATAGGTAAACGAATATAAAATTAATAATAATGTGGAAAAAAATATATCCAAAATTTAAATAATCACTTTTTATTAGTTATAGTGTAAGAATATTAAAATAAAATTAGTAAATAATGTGAAAAATATATATCTAAAATTTAAATAATCACTTTCCATAGGAGACGATATATTTGTGCATTCTTAATCTACTACATTTTCATTTTTTTTTAATAATCTAAAGCTTATTGTAATGTTAAATAAGTGTAAGATTGGGGCAACGTCGTGTTGATGGGTTGAAATGATCTTGATTAACAACATGGGTTACACTTAATGAGAAGTCTCAATTAGGTCTCACATTGTTTAGGGTAGGTAACCTATTCAGATTTTATCCCAACAACGATTCATGATTTTTGGATTTATTGGTTGCAACCTAGTCCACCACTTATGGTTTTCTAAACTATAGAATAACATATGCAACTAATCTGAGATGCAAATTCATGTGTATAGACATGACTAACAATGATAAAAAAAAGTAAACACAAAACCACACATGTTATTTTCAATGATTGATCCATAGACAATGGGCATATGGCTTGCTTGTTTCATCGACATGAACCCTTTGTGGAATTAAATATAATTTCCATTACATTTCAAGGAACACACTCTTTCATCAAGAGCATTGTGAGGAAATGGTGCAACAACCCTAGTAACTAACTATTGTAAGCTTATTTCCCATTTTCCAAGCATTAATGAAATTGTATATAAGATAAATGAATGATTATATAGTAAACTGAGATTGCGACTGACCGCAAGAAACTAAACCTCCCTCAAATCATTGTGTAATAATAAGATAAATGAATCTACTACATGCTAGATGTTGGGCGAGTCAATAAATGAACCTAATCGTCCCTAATTACAGGAAAATCAATGCCAAGGTATGCATGTACTATTAAAAGAACAACAACAACAAAACACCCAACGTTGTCCCAACATACCAAGCGATTGTTTAAGTGTGAATTTATGCAATTGTAGAATAGATCATCCCTGAACATGGGTTGTACATTTATCATAAACACATAAATTCCTCTCACTAAAACAAACATGTAATAGAGAAATCACACACACCAGATTCATAGCAGTGGTTAAATGCCCCATAATTAATAGAGATTTATTTTTTCTCAAGAATTTCATTACAAATGGTGAGCTATGCATGCTCATAAATATTGTGCATTGTTAATCACTAAAAAACTGCAAATGGACATGGCTCAAAGATGCCTTCGCTCATCATGGATAAGCTCCTTGACTCCTTCGTACACCGATATTCAAGCATGCTACACTCTCCAAGCTCTCATCTCTGCAAACTTCCCAATTTCTCCTTGTCTCCCTTCATTTCCCTCTTCTCTACAACCTTCATTATTTTAATGTGCCTCCTTTGGAAGGCCAATCGTCACATGATTTGTTTTTACTTCTAATTTTATCAAAAGAGACAAAATGAAATGAACAAAATAATTATAAGTTTATTACAAAAAAATAATTTAGGCAAGGATCCAATTCGTATCACACCTCCCCATTTGCAGGATTTTGGTCCCCAAAATCTTTAACTCCTTCAATTCTCTTCTTCTCCTATCATGAAGAAAACTCTGAAAAATATCAAAGAAAGGATGCCTTTGCTATAGGATGCAAGATAAGAGTTGAGTAGGTGATACCTTTGGCATAACCATGTTGTCCTTCTCATGGTTGTAGATGTCATTCACTATTGCAATAGGTCATTGGAAAATTGTTTCTCCTTGGGTTGCAAGTGCAACCAACTCCTTTTTCCCATTGACCTTGACTCTCCAAGATTTCTTCTTGGTTGTTCGGTTCTTGGGATGGAGTTTCAAATGAAGCCTCCAACATTTGGCCTTTCAATGTCCAATCAATCTACAGTACTGGAAATAGTTCCTACATGGGCTTCTTAGTCTTCTAGAGTGCCAAAAATCGCTAGCCTTATAATCCATTTTCCTACAACAGAAAAAAAAAAAAAACTATTCCATACCTCTTTAGTTTGTGATGATGCCTGCTATCTTGATTTATTGGTCCCCCAAGAGTTGGAGTAAATCTAGATGGAATAATCATCTCTTTGTTTCCCTCTTCCAAGATTCTATAAGCATATTTGAGTGGCTTCCTTCACATGGTTTTTTTTTCTGGTTCCTCTTGCCTTGACAAAGGTGGTTTCATTTGCACTTGTTATGGCTTCTTTTCCATTGAATCTTAGGCCTTCATTCTTGGGCCTCTGCTGAGCCACAATGGGAATAAAAAACCCTTGGAATTCCTTTCCTATCCCTTGGCCATCATAGCCCATTTTCCTCATGATCTTGGAACCAATTCATCTAGTGTGCTTCTCAAAGTCACCAAGGGTATTGGAATGTGAGTTTACCATGTTTTCCTTTGTCATGGTACTAGCTTAGACAGTGGCAATGGAAGGGGCATGCTTGGTCTCTTGGACAACTGCTTCTAGCTTCTTTTAGGTCTCTTCCTTCACTACCAAGTCATGGTATAAATGAATAGTGACCTCGGTGAACGTCTCCTCTTTCCAATTATCAATGTATTTATCCCCCAAATGCAAGAGTTGCAATATTCTCATGTTTAATTTTTCACTCATTGCGGTGAAGGAGTCCCGACGCTTGGAAAACTCTTTCTCTATATCATCTTCTCTATGCCTCCAATATTGACTTTCTTCTTGGATCTACTTGTTGAAGTCTCTCAACTCATCCAACTTCTCTCTATTAAAATATTTTCCCATGGTAGTTTCTTCAAGGTCCCTAGTAAACATGCTCTGATACCATCTCATCTATAAATGGTGGGACTATGGCATGTCCACTTCATCAACACAAACCCTTTATGGAATTAAATCTAATTCTAATTATATTTTAATGAACACACTCTTTCATCAAGAGTAGTGTGAGGAAATGGTGCAATGATCCAAGTAACTAAATCCTATAAGCTCATTTCCATTTTCCCAAGCATTAATGAAATTGTATATAAGATAAATAAATGATTATATAGTAAACTGAGATTGCTATATAGACCGCAAGAAACTCAACCTCCCTCAAATCATTTTGTATAAGACTAAGGTAAATGAATATGTTGGGTGCTAGATGCTTGACGAGTCAATAAATGAACCCAATCATTCCCAATTATAGGGAAATCAATGTTGAGGTATGTGCGTACAATCAAAGGAACAACAACAACAAAAAAACACCCAATGTTGTGCCAGCATACCAAGCGATTGTTTAAAGGTGAATTTATTCAATTGCAAAAGGGGTCATTTGTGAACATGGGTTGTTCATTTCTCATAAACACATAAATGACTCTCACTAAAACAAACTTGTAAAGATAAATCACACACACAAACACAGACTAGATTCATAGTAGTGGTTAAATGCACCATAATTAACAAGGATTTATTTTTGCTTAGGAAGTTCTTTACAAATGATGAGCTATGCACGCTCATAAATATTGTGCATCGGTACTCACTAAAAAATGCATATGGTCATGGATTAGAGATGCCTTCACTGATTGTGGACATGCTCCTTGAATCCTTTTTCCATCGATCTTCAAGAAAGATACACTCTTCTAGCTCTCATTTATGCAAACTTCCCAATTTCTCCTTGTCCCCTGTCAGTTCCCTCTTCTCTATAGCCTTCATTGTTTTAATGTGCCTCCTTTGGAAGGCCAATCGTTACATGTTTCATTTTCACCTCCAATTTTTCCAAAAAATACAAAATGAAATGAAAAAAATAATTACAAGATTATTACAATTTTACAAAAGAATTTAGGCAAGGATCCAATTTGGATCAATGACCCATGAATTAGTTCTCCGAGAATAAAAACAAGAATACGAATAAATGTCTGCAACCTATAATAGTCCAACATTACAACAACCAACTACAGTACCATGCTAACATATTCAGACAAAGATTTCCAAAGAACATAAATAAGAATGCAATAGAGACACATAATAATAGATTATATTGTGAGATGCATTATTTCACAACTCCAA
The DNA here is from genome assembly GCA_010110895.2 of Picea sitchensis. NCBI lineage: Eukaryota > Viridiplantae > Streptophyta > Pinopsida > Pinales > Pinaceae > Picea > Picea sitchensis. The sequence continues at coordinate 26,217 of SNQJ01S0124000.1, forward strand.
TGCCTGAGAAAAAGTAGTAAAATAGTCCATGGAAGATGCACACAAAAATAAAAGTCTCCAGAAAATAGCTCGGCCAAAAATGACTTCTCCTCATTAAAAGTTATAGTAAAAGTACTTGAAAGCTCCAAGAGCCAGAATGCTCTTTCTCCTTATCCTTTCTAGTATTTATAAGTTTACAAAAAAACTTCCTCTCTTAGTGTAAAGGACAAGTGGTAGTTGTAATTTCTGTTGGAAGATTGGTTATTGTCATTGATGTCAACCCTAGTCATGGGTTTTGGACTGCAAGATTGATGAAGGTATTTGGACATGAAGGAAAATGCACATGTAGATAAAACACCCATGGATGGATAGTATACATCATGTTGTTTTTGATGGTATGTGGCACGTCACGTGGATCCTCATGGTTGAGGAGAAATGAATTTTTGAAGATGACAAAGTGAATTGAAGAAGGAAGTACATGTAGGCCCTAAAGATAATTAAAGAAAAGAATTACAAAATA
>SNQJ01S0124000.1:26725-37042 GCA_010110895.2 Picea sitchensis
TATAAACATATTTTTATTATAAACAAGTGTGAAGGTGACAGAGACAGGGAAGAGAAAGCAAGGAATGGCGAAGTATGAAAAGAAGTCGGCGGGCTTCAAAATAGGTTTATAAGAGATAATGAGGAGAGGTGAGTGTCCAACAGTGAAATTCCATGAGTCAGAATTTTTTACTGCAAAATGCGTAAAACGGAAGAGGGCATGATGGTGCAGTTCAACGAACGGTTTATATATTTGCAGAATTGCGGGAAAGTGGCGAAGTATGTAATAGGGAAACAGTTAGTCGGGCTTGTTTTCAGAATTAGGGTTTGAATATTTCATGAACATGCCAACCCGAGGTCCTGCGAATGACATTCCATGGTGTTTGAAATCAACACTCGAAAATGATAATATAACCTTCCGAAAATCTTGGTTTAATGTGTATTGATGGGAGATCTCCACAAATCTTGGTTGCTTTCCAAAGGGCAAGAACGAACGACTAAATTTAGTTTTTATTATTATAAATAAGACTCTTTTATTATGAACAAGTGCAAATAAGGAATGACCAAATATGAAAAGCGATTGTACAGTTTTCAAAATATAGGGAATTTGCAATAGAGGTGAGGGTGAGCAGTCAAATTGTATGTCTCAGAAATTTTAACTGCAAAATGCGTAAAAGGGAAGAGTGCAAGCAAGGAATGGTGAACCATGAAATGTGGTCAAACGGGTTTCAAAATTGGGTTGAAGGGGATTGCTAGTAGAGGTGAAGGCCGACGTTCAAATTGTATGTATCAGAATTTTTGACTACAAAATGCGTAAAAGGGAAGACTGTATGGTGGGGCGGCTCAATGACCGGTTTGTATATTTGCGGAATTGCGAGTGTTGTTTACATGTCATGAAACAATGGAAGGGCAATATTTATTCCACATGTCTAGGAACTGGCAATGAAAAAATTGGCCAAGTATGGAATAGGGAAACGGTCGGTCGGACTTTGTTGGAAAGAAGTGCGGAGGTAGTGGGCACATGAAACAATGATTAGGAATGAACCCTCCAACCTGACGATCCATGAAAGAGATTCATAAAAATGGCGAAGTATGGAAAGCAGATGGACGAGCTTCAAAAATGGGGTGACAATAGTTGAACAGGAGACATGAGGACCCGACCGTCAAATTGTAGCTCTCGAAACTTCTGAGTGCAAACTGTGTAATGGGGAAGAGGGTATGATGTGACAGTCCAGTTGTAAATTTGTATATTGCAGAAGTGTGAGTGATCTTTGGAGGTGACGGAACAATGGAAGTGCACCCTAGAGCCCGCCTCCCTGGGAATCCACAATTGAAAATGTGAGTAGGTATGGAATAGGGAGGCGGTCTGTCGGAGTCTAGGTGTTGTTTGCAGGTGGAATAACAATGGAAATGAAATATTGAACCCGCCTATCCAGTAACTCACCTATTCAAAAAACTGTGAGCCTAAAAGTTTGTACAATACGAAATGGGGAAGCGGTCGATTGGGATGGTGATATAAAAGTAAGTGAAATCTAAAGACATGAATCTGCCTACTTCCGCACCTAGAAATTTTTCAGAAAATGAGTAATACATACTAAATATGTGCTTCTATAAAGTATGGACATGATATTTTATAGAGCATGTACAGTTTTTGGATCGCGGGTTCTCGGGCTGGTGGGCTCAAAATTGGGCCTGTATTGTTCTGTTCCTTACAAATAGCACCCAAAATTCTGTGATATACAAATTGACAAGCGGAGTTGTTGGATGGTTGGCTCAACATTTCACTTCGATTGTTTAGTGTCCTCCAAACAAAAGTCAAAGTTCCACGATACAAAAATTTACAGACGTACTCCATGGCTGGCAGGCTCAGGATTGCAATTGTTTACGGATGGTGATCCCTATCAACTATCTAACATTATCTAAAAACATTATTTTCAATACTGAGTTATTAATATTAAATATTGATATTGTACAATTTAATTAGACAAAAAAATTTGTACAATATGAAACGGGGAAGCGGTTGGTCGGGCTGGTGATATAAAAGTAAATGAAATCTGAAGACGTTAATCTGCCATCTTCCGCACCTAGAAATTTTCCTAAACATGAGTAATACATACTAAATATTTACCTTTATAAAGTATGGACATGAGATTTTATAGAGAATGTACGGATCTCACATTCCATACTTGGCCACTTTTTGGATCACGGATTCTCAGGCCGACGGGCTCAAAAATGGGCCTCTATTTCTTTGTTTCCTACAAATAGCACCTATATTTCCACAATATACAAATTGACAAGCAGACTTGCGGGCTGGCTGGCTCACCATTGCACTTATATTGTTCTGTGTCCTCCAAACAACACTCAGAGTTCCACAATATACAAATTGACAGACGGAGTCCAGGGCTGGTAGGCTCAGGATTGTGATTGTTTACGGATGGTGATCCCTATCAACTATCTAACATTATCTAAAACAATTATTTTCAATGCTAAATTATTAATATTAAATATTGATATTGTACAACTTAATTAGACAAAAAAAATTGTACAATATGAAATGGGGAAGCATTCGACCGGGCTAGTGATATAAAAGTAAATGAAATCTGAAGACGTGAATTCGCCAACTTCCGCACCTAGAAATTTTCTGAAAAACGAGTAATACATACTAAATGTGTACCTTTATAAAGTATGGACACAAGATTTTATAGAGCATGTACAGATCCTGCATTCCATACTTGGCCACTTTTTTGGATCGTCGGTTCTCGGGATGGCGAGCTAAAAAATGCACCTCTATTGCTCTGTGTCCTACAAATAGCACCCATAGTTTTGCGATATACAAATTGACAGGCGGACTTGCGGGTTGGCTGGCTCAACATTGCACTTCTATTGTTCTGTATCCTCCAAATAGCACTAGGAGTTCCGCGATATACAAATTGACATACAGACTCCAGGGTTGGCGGGCTCAAGATTGCGATTGTTTACGAATGGTGATCCTTATCAACTATCTAACATTATCTAAAAACATCATTTTCAATACTAAATTATTAATATTAAATATTGATATTGTACAATTTGATTACATAAAATTATTAAAGGATTTTAAATATGGGTGTAAGTATGTTCTTAGCACATTCTTCCATGACTGTAACATATTAACTTAAGTATTAAACTTCTTGCATTATGGGTTGTTAACATTAAAGCTTAATAATTGCATGTCTAGAAACAAGAATGACGATTTTTCTGCAACATTGTAATTTGGTATTGCTATGTTCTATCTGCATTGCGAATAGAATTGAACATTGGTTTGAACTGTGTGCAATCTGTTTTTTTTTTGCATAAAATCCTGGTGGATCAACACAGTGCATTGCCATATAATTGTTAGATGCTCCATCTTAGAACAAATTAACTAAGCAAATATAGTATCGTAGAACTATGAGACTACCAAACCATGCCAATGAGAAGAGGTGTTAAATCCATAAAAGAAGCAGCAACGAAGAATCCAAGGCAATTTTTTTTAATAGCAAATCCATTTAAAAAAGAACAAAAACACTAAGTAGTGTACATCTATCCTTAGAAAGTGGACCCAGTTCTTTGAGCCAAAACATTGAACGTATCTGCCACAAACATAGGCACATGATTCACAGTATGCAGGAGCCATTGAGATGCTCTTCAACATGCATATAAACAGATTACCATGCCTGTTTTTTTAGGAAATATTTGCAGTTTTCTCCTCGATGGATCATCCCGTGGTAAAATTGATAGTTCTCAGAAGCTTCCCGTGAGGAAGAATATGAAAAAAATTTCACGACAAATGGAATAGCCCTTAACTGAAAGTTAGGACACATCAAGAAACTGCCTCTCCAAAGTTGAAAACTTCAGGGACATAGGTTGCACGTGCAATTACAGAGGCCCAAATTAGTCCATTATGGGTGGAAGGATATGACTAGTAGAAATATGCCTTGCACCAGTGAGAGTTCTGGTCCTCATTCCCAAAGATGTTAATTGTATATCCAGAAAACAAGACAGTAGTCCCGCAATTGAATATTTTTTTTGGCTTGAAATATATCTTTGGGAGAATCAACATATCATTTCCTTACAGTGAAATTCTTCCGCCCAGAACAGACTAATTTGGACCTATGGAATTCCTACTTTCGATCTGCAAAGTGGCTATTGCATTCAACGTCAGTTTATTTTCTAAAACTCCTTCTTTTGGTATTGTCAGGACTGTCATCACTGAGTTGGGAAGTTCCGCTCGTTGTGGTTGATTTCAATTTGGGCGCAGGAGTGGGACACTCTCTGCATTTCCATCATCCATTTCCATATCATTTCCCATCAGATCATCTTCTTCCGACTCAGAATCCATGACATCAAACTTTTCCCCAGCCATCAATGCAACTGGGCAAGTTCTCTGAGAAGTCAGGGTTGCCTTGGAATTATTTGGCTTGAAATATATCTCTCAGTGTACTAAGGGACCATCTCTTTTTTTGCTCCTGGGTGGAGGGAGATGAGTAGTAAGAATATGCCCTGGAATATTGGAACCTCTAGCCATCATGCCTGAATGTGTTTACTATATCTGGACAGAATTGTTGCCACAAGTTAAATGAGACTTTCCATTTGCTCTAGATGATGTTTGAAATGAAAATTAGTGAGGGATAATATAACCCTCCGCAAACCATGGTTTAATGTGTATCAATGGAAGATCTCCTCGAGCCTTTCATTGATCAATGACAATCTCCAGGGTTCATGCATAATGAGTTGTTATCATTAAAGCTCACTAATTGCATTAGAAAAAAGTGCGAAGGTGGAAGTGATGGTGAAGAGAGATTAAGAATTATATATTTCTTAAAGGCGCCAACCGATCGACACACGAAAGAGATTGCATCATGTTTGAAATGAATACTTGGAAAGGATAACACTCTTCTCCGCAAATATTGGTTTGATTTGTAGTAATGAAAAATCTTCTTCGGCCTTGCGGACATTAATGGCAATCTTAATGGTTCCTGGAGGATGAACTACTAGCATTGAAGCTTAATAATTTCATATCTGGAAATAAGTATGAAGGTAGCGGTGATGGTGAAGAGAGACCAAGAATTGTACATTTCATCCACCCACCAACCCACGAAACAGATTCCAAGAAAGTATGGAAAGCGCTCGGGCGGGTTACAAAAAAAGAGTCAGAAGATATACCCATGAGACGTGAGGGGTCGATGGTCATATTGCATCTCAGTGACAAATATCGGTCGTCAATTTGTATATCGTGGAATTTTGGCTGTTGTTTGTGCATAGGGGAACAATGGAAGCACAATGCCGAGAGGGAAATTTGTATATTGTTGAACTTCGAGTGTTGTATATAAAAGAATGAGACATTCGGAAAAAGGACCAAGTAAACAAAAAGTGAAAGATATGCGATGAAGGGGAATTTGTTTGCTACTATGTAAATCGAGGAAGTCCGGGTGCTATTTGCAAGCGTCGGAACAATGGAAACACAATGTTGAACCTGCCTATGTGGGAAACCACGATTCAAAAAGTTTGTTCAATATGAAACGGTGAAGCGGTCGGTTGGGCTGGTGATATAAACAATAATACATATGACCAAATTTGCCACGATTTTTCATTGCTATTGCCACACATATCCGTCACACTTTCCACGAAATCAAAGACTATTTTTCGTCACTATTTTTTTGTCAATATATCCACGAACCATGAGTTCGTGGAAACAATGACGAAAGTATCCCTCCACATGTCATCATCATCAAGATAGGTTTTCCTTATAAAGCATGGCAATTGCAACAAAACTTCTTCGCAATAGGGACAACAAATTATGCCAAGGTAAAAAAACTTACCAACAGATTACGACACAGATGCCATACATGCGACACAAAAATGTGGAAAGTTGCGACGAAAAAGCGTGGCAATAGCGATGAAAATGTTTGGCAGAGTAAAAACTTACGACGCAGATGCTATATGTGCGACGCAAAACCGTGGCAAAGTGTGACGAACTTTCGTCTCTATTTCCACGCTTGTTCAAAAAAAATCCTTTCCTTGTGACGAACTATCGTCGATATTGCCACGCTTCCTTTAAGTTTTAAACAAAAAAAAATCTACATGAAAATCTACATATCAAGAAGAAATCCTTCCAGAAAGGTGATTGGGCGCTCCTCTATGATTCCAGATTTCAGGATTTTCCTGGAAAATTATAGACAAGGTGGCTGGGACCATATGAAATTAATGAAGTTCATGATAATGGCATTGTCACTTTAATTACCATCGACGGGTCTGGGTATCCATTTTTGGTCAATGGACACCGACTATGACTTTACCATCAACCACCTTCAAAAGAATCCTTCTACCAAGAAATAAGTAAGGACCCTACTATTCAAATTTTGGCTATCTGGTAAGGTAACCCAGCAACCTCAACTCCATAAATGATGAATTTTTTTTACTGTATATATTGTATATAGTTTTTTTTACAGATTTGATTGAGTTTTTAGCTCCTTTTTTTTTTAGGAAAGTCATTTGAGAAAATACAAACCAGAAAAGACGACTATAATTAATATAATTAAACACTCTTTTCTGTTCTTTAGCTTTATCCCGTGTTGCAAAAACTCAACAAATATAACCCTTGTTTTTACAAGAAAATGAACATGCTTATAGACCATCTAATACTTCTATTATTGCATAAACTTACCCATAGTAATTGAATGAATTTAGTTGATGAATAATCAATTATAGATTCATTGAACAAAAATTCTCATGGGAGTTTTAATCAATTAATTAGATGGGTGATCATAACTGTTGTTCACTCAAAACGAAACGATTGTTGTTCCTTTGAAAAGAACGACTGTTGTTCCCTTTGTACGTAATATTGTTCACTCAAAACGAAACGATTGTCATTCCTTTGAAAAGAACGAATGTCATTACCTTCATATGATCGTTGTTTCCTTTGAAGACCATTATCGTTCCTTTTAAAAAGAATGATTGATGTTCCTTTGTTGTTCCTTTCATGCTTTTTTTCTTATTGTGGCTCCTTTGTTGTTCCTTTCAAAAAGAATGATTTTTGTTCCGATTGTTGATATCTTGTATAAGGGTATAAGTTAGACATGTGGCCTTTGGAATTTTTTCTTCAAAGGACAAGAGATCTCATCACGAGTCGACTTGTTCACTTAGGCTACAATCTAGTGAGTGGAATTATCATCATCTGAATACCAAACCAAGATAATGGTCTTCTTTGGAAAAGACAATTCAAACGATTTATTAAGGATGCAGGATCATCTATGGGTTAAAAGGCAACCCTATCGAGGCTATGGATGCTTGTTGGCAGTAGTGGCTTTGCCTGTGGTATCTTAGCATACCTTAAATACGCCAAGTTTTAGTGTGTTTTTAGATTTCCTTTTCTAAACATTGAGGCTATCATTCCAAATATATCTAATAAAAAAAAGGGGAGAGTAACAATGTTATGATTTGTGGAAAATTTTAACATGTGAACAAATTTAAAATCATTCGGAATCCTTTTCCTCAAACGGTTTATACCATGGGTACAATAATTCGAATTTCCCACACAAAGTGATGATTATCGTTAGTACCATTCAAGTGCTTGATTGAAAGTTATTAATGATTGTCTTTTCCAACGGTGACGACTTCATAGCAATCACACCTCACAGTCACTCCCCGCCATTATTACACTCGTACGTTTGACGGTCAAGGTCAACCTTTCCATTTATGGGGGGTAGATGCCCGAAACATTTACCAATAGATTTCAATGAATGCAGTAATTACGAAAATTCACATTTTTCTATATACACACAATGTCATTCTATAATTGTTATGTCTGTTGTTTTCAAAAATCTGGTTGAGTTAAGCTACAACAAGGAACATTAATCGTCCTCACCTGCTTATAGAAATATGGGAGGCCGAAGTGTGCGACAGGAACCAACACTCTTACAAGTAACTGAGCATGCAAGAGAAATCCTACACCATTTGGGGTGGACAGAGTACTTCAATCGGTTGCAAGGATACGATACATACATCGCGATTGAATTCTTTTAGAAATTCTAAGTTGAAACCTCCATGGTTCGAGATATACAAATTCCAGTCTCTTTGGAAATCGTAACAGAGGTTACAAGCCTTCCTAACACATGAATACAATAGTTTGGAAGATATACGACGCTTAAAGAAGCTGTAGAATCCTTCGTAGACCATGGAGAGGAATTGGATAAAAAGGGAAAGGGATTTAACCCCAACACTCTCAAGGAACCCCGGAAAGAACTGGAAAGTGTCATACAAAGGCATATCACCTCGGACGGGAGATATGATGTGATCCACCCATGCCACCTCAAACTACTAGCTGCGCTCAAACAACGATTAGTAACCAATTTACCATTTTTTCTAAATGTTATGTTACATGAGGTCGCTATAAGAACATAGAAGGAAAAAGATCTCCTTACTACCATCAACCACCATGGATTGGTAAAAATGATAGTAAATAAGGCCCTAAGTCAAATCAAATGACTTGGGGGGATCTTATTGATGCCAATAGGCCCTTACAATTAGAGCAACCTGAATTACAACATGAAGACCCAACCTAGGGAATTGAAGTAGCATAGGAAGGGGAACCTACTGCCCAAATGGAAGCTCCACCTCCTCAACCTAAAGTCGAGGAAGACCCCATCCAATTTGCAGAGACTCAAGACTCACAAGAAAAGGAATCAACGAGAAAGATAAAAAGAGCAATGGTTGCTCCTAAATCTCCCATTGAAGTGAAAAGAATAAGAAGACGGATAAGACGTCATGAATAAATTTAGGATACAACAGAACAACCTGAAGAAATTCAGGATACCAAATAACAACCTGAAGAAATTCAGGACATAATAGAGCAACCCTTATAGAGAGATGTTCAGGGAATTGAGCAGACAAAACAAACACCACAAGGAAACAGTCAGGAATATACCCAACCAGCATTGGGACACCTCACAGAACAATTTTTGAAAAGACATGAGGTAGAGATAGCTTATGTCTTAGGGATTTTAGGGACCTCAATTAGCAGAGACACAAACAAGCAATAAGAAAACCAGGCATCAACCTCTCCTTCAAACCCGACTGAAGATTTCCCTGACACTGATATGTCACTCCCAGATGATATAGCACAAGCATAACCTCATACTGAGGTAAATACCCTGGTAGGGAAAGCAGAAGACCCACTATTGACAGATCAAGGTGGGAAAAATCCTGACAGCTCACTAAAATAGAGATCAGGCAAAAGCCACAACAGAATTAGAAAGTTAAAACATGAGAACAAGTTGTTGAAGAGAAGGGTTAAAAATATTAAAGTGTTAAAGAAGAAAGTTGGCAAGCTTAAGTAAATTATCAAGGAATTAATAAAACAACTAGAGCAAGCCGATAAGATCCATGAAAGAATGAAGACCAAAAGACATAGAGCACAGGGAAGGAACCCTCTTCTTAGGAGGGCAGTCCAAACGAGTTCTATAGGAACACATACAGAGATGCATATCCTTGATGAAACAGTGGAAATGTAACTTTAGACTGATACTACAACAACAGAAGGGGTACTTGTTCAAAATGAAGAGGAAATTCCTTTGGGAGCATATGAAACAGAGGCTCAACCAGAAATTCTAGGAGGAACAACTGCTCAACCTAAGGAAGTAATTCCCACTCCTCTGGAGACCACATATGTAGAAAATCAGACAGTAATTCCAGTAATGAATGAAGCAACCTATCATACTGAAGAGGTATCTCAGTTTCAGGATCAGAGTGCCATCATTGAAAGACTAGAAGCAGAACTGGTACAAGCCCAATAGGCCTTGACCCAGACCAAAGATGAAATGGTGACCATGACAGAGCACCAAAAAGTTGTTAAACAACTCAAAACCATGTCAGCCATGGAAAATGAGATGTATGATGAGCTAACTAAGGCTCAAGGGAAGACAAAGAAGGTACAAGATCAATTGGAAAAATCTTTGGAGAAAATCAAAGCGATTTGTGATATATACACTGATGCAATATATTGTAGAGCTCCTACTACCAATTATACTATGTTTTTATTAGAACACTACATGTTTCTGATGGTGAAAGCTATTCAAGCAGGTAAACCGATTAAATTCACCACTATCTCTGAGTTTGTGTCTTGTTTTAGGGAGTAGGAAGAGAAAGTACAATATTTCATGTGTGAACTATACTTCCATAATTTCATTTTGGAAGACAACAATAGAGATACTCCTGGTCCCTTTATTGGGGACATCCAATTGCAAGCGTTCCTATCCTTCACTAAAAATCAAGTCAGGTGGGCTAAGGCCCACAAAAATTTCATGAAGAGAGAAAATGGGTT
>SNQJ01S0124000.1:37049-51127 GCA_010110895.2 Picea sitchensis
CAGGGGGGAACCACCAAAGCCTTTTCCAGCTATCATGCGACATAGGACAGTCATGAAAAGGGAAGGAGTGCAAATATCTTTAGGTCCTATTCATCAACATGTTATACGATCAGGCATATCATATTTTAGGGAACTCAAAGAAGAACCTCTTGCTGGCTCCAAGTTAAGAAGGGATGTCTCCCCAGTTCAAGTAAGGGTTAGAGAGCCCTATGGTTTCAAGAACTTCTTTGCAACCACCTTCATAATAAAAAGATATGCCAGAATGATCCAGGAGGAAGGACCTACTTGGATTGGGTGTAGATATAATCCCCCTCTTATCTGGTTTCCTTTAGAGGATTACCAGAGATATTATCAAATTAATAAAAAGAGGGAAGACATTGCTTTTGGCGAACTCAAAAGAAATAATGGGTTCATGGCACCTGATGAACCAACTTTTCCTCCTTACAACATCACTACTTTGCATGTAAGAACTTATATTGCATGAGGACATGCAAGAAAGTTAGCTGGGGAGTATGTTGGGTTATGAAAAGGTACAAATAATCACCTCATTTCCATGATTTATGACATCATCTCGACTAAATTTTCTATTACTTAGGTATAAAATAGGATAGGAAATGACTAAAATGTCTTCTAGAACTATCATTGAGTTGAAATTCATAAATTCTAAAATATGGTTGGAATTGTTTGATTTTGTTACAGGAATGGGTAAATCTTGGTAAACTCACGATAGCAGAAGAGATTTCGAAGATGCGCAAGCTATTGGAGGCTAAAGATATGGAGCATAAAGCAGTTTCAAGAGAGATTAGTTCTCTATTTTGTAAACTTCAAAAATAGTAATAGCGATCCTGAAGATCTCTCCATCCTCATGATAGATTTATTTACCCATATTTTGTAATATATAAAGAGTAGTGAATCCTGGAAAGAATAATCGAAGAATTGTATCTAAGCATTCATAATTCAGAATTACTCTGCACAAACAGTTTCTATAAATGTTGTCTCAGTTATGGAATTAATAAAGATTTTGAACGTTTCAATCATTTTCATACACTGAGTTCCTAGTAGCAGTGCTTTTGAGGACCAAGGGCCCATTTCGAACTTTAAATCCTTTTAATCATCGTTACGAAAATTCATAAGCGTGCTAATGTTTTGATACAGTTTGCTTGTAGAAAATAAATGCTTTCCTTTGAATGTTGTCGATTGCTATTCTAGATTCCAATTGATGTAGTTTACTGCTTGACAGTTCCTCTCATTTTCACATGCGTTGTTCCTTTCAATTAAATTAGGAATTGTTGTTCCTTTCCATTAAATTAGCATTTGTTATTTTTTCTCTTAATTAGTGTTTGTTGTTCCTTCTACTTAGTTATCATTTGTTGTTCAATTACTGTTCTGTCTCAACTTACAGTATTCTGTTATTTCTTTCCAACAGATTAGATAGTCATCAATAGGCCAACTTGTTTTTATAGATCCAATTCTTGTTTCTTAATTAGATCAATTCATGGCTTTAATATCAATTCAATTATTGTCCCTTAATTAGATCAATTCAACAATTTAATTTATGCCTTCAATTCATAGCAAATTATAGATCAGATTTCAATCATGTTCAGTAGGATTTTAGCTTTAGAAACTTAATGAATGTGTGAGGAACTTGATTGTTGATAAACTCAGATTTGCTATGCGATTTTAGCCTCTATGAGCTATCTGCATAGACTTTGCTGATATTCTTGAAATAGAAGACGAATCCTCGGGTTGATAAATTAATGTGAAACTAAGGTTGTTTTTAGGACATCTTTAGAGCCCAACAATTAGCAATGGATGGGATTATTGACTACTATGTTTTGTATCATGAATGATAGGTGGTTCTCTAGGAGACCCATGATGGAAATAAAAACATACATTATAGTGAGAAGACACAACTATCACAACATACATTTCAATGAGACATGTTGGATGCAAGTATCATTCAATTCAAGGCTAGAGTGCACTCTCCACTCCATTATTCATTTTATTATATTCATTCACTCCTATCAGTACATATTCTCCCTTTATCTTCTATCATTTGTTTACTTAGGGTTCATATGTGTGTTTGTGTGTGGTTAACACAATGTTGAAGTTGCCTATGTGAGAACCTGTGATTCAAAACGTTTGTTCAATATGAAACGATGAAGTGGTTGGTCGGGCTGGTGATATAAACACTGATACATATGACCAAATTTTCCATGGTTTTTCATTGTTATTGCCACACATATCCCTTGCACTTTCCATGAAATAAAATACTATTTTTCGTCGCTATATCTACGAACAAGGTGTTCGTGGAAACAACGACGAAAGTAGCCCTCCACATGTCATCATCATCAAGATAGGTTTGCCTTATAAAGCATGGCAATTACGATGAAACTTCGTCGCAATAGGGACGACAAACCGTGCCAAGGTAAAAAACTTACCAACATATTACGAACCAGATGCCATACGTGTGACACAAAAATGTGGAAAGTTGCGACGAAAAAGCATGGCAATAGCGACGAAAACGTTTGGGAGAGACAAAACTTACGACGCAGATGCTATATGTGCGACGCAAAATCATGGCAAAGTGCGACGAACTTTCATTTCTATTGCCACGCTTGTTAAAAAAAAATCCTTTCCTTGCGACGAACTATCGTCGATATTGCTATGCTTCCTTTAAGTTTAAAAAAAATAAATCTACATGAAAATCTACATATCAAGAAGAAATCCTCCCAGAAAGGTGATTGGGCGCTCCTCTATGATTCCATATGTTAGTATTTTCCTGGAAAATTACAAACAAGGTGGCTGAGACCATATGAAATTAATGAAGTTCATGATAGTGGCACCATCACTTTAATTACCATCAACGGGTCTAGGTATCCCTTTTTGGTCAATGGACACTGGCTACGACTTTACCATCAAACACCTTCAAAATAATCCTTCTACCAAGAAGTAAGTAAGGACACTATTGTTCAGATTTTGGCTGGCTGGTAAGGTAACCTAGCAGCCTCAACTCCATAAATGATGATTTTTTTTTACTGTATATATTGTATATAGTTTTTTTTATAGATTTGATTGAGTTTTTTGCTCTTCTTTTTTTTAGGAAAATCATTTAAGAAAATACAAACCAGAAAAGATGACTATAATGAATATAATTAAACACTATTTTTTGTTCTTTACCTTTATCCCTTGTTGCAAAAACTCAACAAATATAACCCTTGTTTTTACAAGAAAATGAACATGCTTATAGACCATCTGATACTTCGATTATTGCATAAACTTACCCATAGTAATTGAATGAATTTAGTTGATGACTAATCAATTATAGATTCACTAAAAAAAAATGCCTGTGGGAGTTTTAATCACTTAATTAGATGGGTGATCATCACTGTTGTTCACTCAAAACGAAACGATTTTCGTTCCTTTGAAAAGAACGTCTGTTGTTCCCTTCGTACGTAATATTGTTCACTCAAAACGAAACGATTGTCGTTACTTTGAAAATAACGACAGGTGTTACTTTTGTACGATCGTTGTTTCCTTTGAAAACCATTGTCATTCCTTTTAAAAAGAAGGATTGATGTTCCTTTGATGTTCCTTTCACAATTTGTTTCTTATTGTGGCTCCTTTGTTGTTCCTTTTAAAAAGAATGAATTTTTTTCTGATTGTTGATCTCTTGTATAAGGGTATAAGTTAGACATGTGGCCTTTGGAATTTTTTCTTTAAAGGATAAGAGATCTCATCACGAGTCGAATTGTTCACTTAGGCTACAATCTAGTGAGTCGAATCATCATCATCTGACTACCAAACTAGGATAATGTTCTTCTTTGGAAAATACAATTCAAATGATTTATTAAAGATACAGGATCATCTATGGGTTAAAAGGCAACCCTGTCGAGGCTATGGACACCTATTGGCAGCAGTGGCTCTGCCTGTGGTATCTTAGTATACCTTAAATATGCCAAGTTTTAGTGTGTTTTTATATTTCCTTTTCTAAACATTGACGCTATCATTCCAGATATATCCAATAAAAAAAAGGGGAGAGTAACAACGTTATGATTTGTGGAAAATTTTAACATGTGAACAAATTTAAAATCATTCGGAATCCTTTTCCTCAAACGGTTTCTACCATGGGTACAATAATTCGAATTTCCCACACAAAGTGATGATTATCGTTAGTACTGTTAAAGTGCTTGATTGAAAGTTATTAATGATTGTCTTTTCCAGCGACGACGACATCATAGCAATCACACCTCACAATCAATCCCTGCCATTATTACACTCGTACGTTTAACAATCGAGGTCGACCTTTCCATTTTTTGGGGGTAGATGCCCAACACATTTACCGATAGATTTCAATGAATGCAATAATTATGAAAATGCACATTTTTCTATATACACACAATGTCGTTGTATATTTTTTATGTCCGTGTTTTCAAAAATCTGGTTGAGTTAAGCTGCAGCAAGGAACGTTAGTCGTCCTCTCCTCCTTACAGAAATATGGGAGGCCGAAGTGTGCGATAGGAACCAACATTCTTACAGGTAACTGAGCATGCAAGAGAAATCCTACATCGTCTGGGGTGGACAGAGTACTTCAATCGGTTGCAGGGATACGATACAGACATCACGATAGAATTCTTTTAGAAATTACAGGAAGAAACCCCATGGTTCGAGATATATGAATTCTAGTCTCTCAAGAAATCATAGCAGAGGTTACGGGCCTTCCTAACACATGAATACAATGGTCTGGAAGATATAAAACGCTTAAAGAAGCTATAGAATCCTTCATAGACCCTAGAGAGGAATTGGATAAAAAGGGAAAGGGACTTAACCCCAACACTCTTAGAGAACCCTGGAAAGAACTGAATAGTGCCATATAGAGGTATATCACCTGCGATGGAATATATGATGTGATCCGCCCACACCACCTCAAACTACTAGCTACGCTCAAACAACGATTAGTAATCAATTTACCATTTTTTCTAAATGCTATGTTACATGAGGTCGCTATAAGAACACAAAAGGAAAAAGATCTCGTTACTATCATCAACCACCATGGATTAGTAAAATTGATAGTAAATAAGGACCTAAGTCAAACTCAAATGACCTAGAGGGGGATCTTGTTGAGGCCAATAGGCCTTTAGAATTAGAGAAACCTAAATTACAACATGAAGACCCAACCTAGGGAATTGAAGTAGCACATGAAGGGGAACCTACTGCCCAAATGGAATTTCCTCCTCCTCAACCTGAAGTCGAGGCAGACCCCCTCCAATTTGCAGAGACTCAGACCTCACAATCAAAGGCATCAACGAGGAAGAGAAAAAGAGCAATGATTGCTCCTAAATCTCCCATTGAAGGGAAAAGAACAAGCAGACGGATAAGACGTCATGAATAAATTCAGGATACAACAAAACAACCTAAATAAATTTAGGATACAACAAAACAACCTGAAGAAATTCAGGACATAACAGAACAACCCTTATAGGGATATGTTCATGGAATTGAACAGATAGAACAAACACCCCAAGAAAATAGTCAAGAAGATACCCAACCAGCATTGGGACACCTCACAGAACAATTTTTGAAAATATATGAGGTAGAGATATCTCATGTTTTAGGGAGTTTAGGGACCTCAATTAGCAGAGACACAAACATGCCAAAAGAAAACCAGGCACCAGCGTCTCCTTCGAACTCGACTGAAAATTTCCCTGAGACTGAGATGTCACTCCTAGATGATACATCACAAGCATAACCTCATACTGAGGTAAATACCCTGGTAGGGAAAGCAAAAGACCCACTATTGACAGATCAAGGTGAGGAAAATCTTTACAGCTCACAGAAACAGAGATCAGGCAAAAGCCACAGCAGAATTAGAATGTTAGAACATAAGCACAAGTTGTTGAAGAGAAGGGTTACAAATATTAAAGTGTTAAAGCATAAAGTTGGCAAGCTTAAGGAAATTATCAAGGAATTAAGAAAACAACTAGAGCAAGCCGATAAGATCCATGAAAGAAAGAAGACCAAAATACATAGAGCACAGGGAAGGAACCCTATTCTTAGGAGGGAAATCTAAACAAGTTCTGTAGGAACACAGACATAGCTGATATCCTTGAAGAAACGGTAGAAATGGAACTTTAGACTGAGACTACAACAACCGAAAGGGTAGTTGTTCAAAATGAAGAGGAAATTCCTTTGGGAGCATATGAAACAGAGGCTCAACTAGACATTATAGGAGGAACAACTTCTCAACCTAAGGAAGTAATTCCCACTCCTATGGAGACCACAGATGTAGAAACTCAGATAGTAATTCCAGTAATGAATGAAGAAACCTGTCAGACTGAAGAGGTATCTCAATTTCAGGATCAGAGTGCCATCATTGAAAGACTAGAAGAAGAACTGGTACAAGCCCAAAAAGCCTTGACCCAGACCAGAGATGAAATTATGACCATGACAAAGCACCAAAGAGTTGTTAAACAACTCAAAACCATGTTAGCGATGGAAAATGAGTCGTATGCTGAGATGACTAAGGCTCAAGGGAAGACAACGAAGGTACAAGGCCAACTGGAAAAAGCTTTGGAGAAAATCAAAGAGGTTTTTGATATATACATTGATGCAATAGATTGTAGAGCTCCTGCTACCAATTATACTATGTTTTTATTAGAATGCTACCTGTTGTTGAGGGTGAAATCTATTCGAGCAGGTAAAAGGATTAAATTCACCACTATCTCTGAGTTTGTGTTTGTTTTAGGGAGCAGGAAGAGAAAGTACAATATTTTCTGTGTGAACTGTACTTCCATAATTTCATCTTGGAAGACAACAACATAGATAATACTGGTCCCTTTATTGGGGACATCCAATTGCAAGTGTTCCTATCCTTCACTAAAAATCAATTCAGGTGGGTTAAGGCCCAAAAAAATTTCATGAAGAGAGAAAATGGGTTAGATCTCTGGGTCAGGGGGGAACCACCAAATTCTTTTCCAGCTATCATGTGACATAGAACATTCATGAAAAGGGAAGGAGTGAAAATATCTTTAGTTCCTATTCATCAACAGGTTATACGATCAGGCATAGCATATTTTAGGGAACTCAAAAAATAATCTCTTGCTAGCTCCAAGTTAAGATGGGATGTCTCCCTAGTTGAAGTAAGGGTTAGAGAGCCCTTCGGTTTCAAGAACTTCTTTGCAACCACCTTCATAATAGAAAGATATGCCAGAATGATCCAGGAGGAAGGACCTACCTGGATTGGGTGTAGACATAATCCCCCTCTTATCTGGTTTCCTCCGGAGGATTACCGGAGAGATTATCAAATTAATAAAAAGAGGGGAGACATTGCTTTTGACGAACTCAGAAGAAGGAATCGGTTCAGGGTACCTGGTGAACCAACTTTTCCTCCTTACAACATCACTTTTTTGCATGTAAGAACTTATCTTGCATGAGGACATGCAAGAAGGTTAGCTGGGGGGTATGTTGGGTTATGAAAAGGTACAGATATTCTCCTCATTTCCATGATTTATGACATCATCTTGACTGAATTTTATGTTACTTAGGAATAAAATAGGATAGGAAATGACTAAAATGTCTTCTAGAACTATCATTGAGTTGAAGTTCATAAATTCTAAAATATGGTTGGAATTGTTTGATTTTGTTACAGGAATGGGTAAATTTTGGTAAAATCGTGATAGCAGAAGAGATTTCGAAGATGCACAAGCTATTGGAGGCTAAAGATATGGAGCGTAAAGAAGTTTCAAGAGAGATTAGTTCTCTATTTTGTAAACTTCAAAAATAGTAATAGCGATCCTGAGGATCTCTTGATCCTCGGGATAGATTTATTTACCCATATTTTGTAATATATAAAGAGTAGTGAATCCTGGAAAGAATAATCAAAGAATTGTATCTAAGCATTCAGAATTCAAAATTACTCTACACAAATAGTTTCTGTAAATGTTGTCTCAATTATGGAATTGATAAAGATTTTGAACGTTCCCATCATTTTCGTACACTGAGTTCCTAGTAGCAGTGCTTCTGAGGACCTAGGGCCCATTTTGAAGGAGTTACTATCTTAATCTGTATTTTATCAGTTTGATTTATGTTTCGAAGTTTAATTCCTTTTTATCATCGTTATGATAATGCATAATCATGTTAATGTTTTGTTATTGTTTGCTTGTAGAAGATAGATGCTTTCCTTTGAATGTTTTCGATTGTTATTCTAGATTCCAATTGATGTAGTTTAATGCTTGACAGTTCCTCTCATTTTCACATGCATTGTTCCTTTCAATTAAATTAGCAATTGTTGTTCCTTTCCGTTAAATTAGCATTTGTTGTTTCTTTCTCTTTTTGTTGTTCCTTCTACTTAGTTAGAATTTGTTGTTCAATTACTGTTCTATCTCAACTTACAGTATTCATTTATTTCTTTCCAGCAGATTAGATAGTCATCAATAGGTCAACTTGTTTTTATAGATCCAATTCTTGTTTCTTAATTAGATCAATTCATGCCTTTAATATCAGATTCAATTCTTGTCCCTTAATTAGATCAATTCAACAATTTAATTTATGCCTTCAATTCATAGCACATTATAGATCAGATTTCAATCATGTTCAGTAGGATCTTAGCTTTAAAAACTTAATGAATGTGTGAGGAACTTGATTGTTGATAAACTCAGATTTTCTACGCGATTTTAGCCTCTACGAGCTATCTGCATAGACTTTGCTGATATTCTTGAAATAAAAGACGAATCCTCGTATTGATAAATTAATGTTAAACTAAGGTTGTTTTTAGGACATCTTTAGAGCCCAACAATTAGCAATGGATGAGATTCTGAACTACTATGTGGTGTATCATGAATGGTAGGTGGTGCTCTAGGAATCCCATGATGGACATAGAAACATACATTATAGTGAGAAGACAAAGCTATCACAGTGTACATTACAATGAGACATGTTGGATGCAAGTATCATTCAATTCAAGGCTAGAGTGCAGTCTCCACTCCATTATTCATATTATTATCTTCATTCACTCCTATCAGTACATATTCTCCCTTTATCTTCTATCATTTGTTTACTTAGGGTTCATGTGTGTGTGTGTGTGTGATTAATATTTTTTACTAAAAATATGTTATAGTTGTATTGGTCAATGTAAGAATACAAAAAAAGGTTTTTCCCACAATCAATGATTCATACTTTGTTAAAACAATTGATGTTTGTCTACCAAAAATATAATTGTATCATTTCATGAGGATTGTGAACTTTTACTAGTATAAATCCTAATTTAAAAACACGTCAAGACCCTTACATTTTCATTGTCCTTTCGCCAGATCCATTATCCCATACAACTTGATAAGATTTGTCCACGAGATGCATTTCCACCACCAAGACCTGCATGAATCATAAAAGATAAATTCTTTATATGAGTAAATAATTAATAAACAAATAAACATGCATTTAGTTATGTAAAATACTATAGAAAAAAATTAAGTGGTCTCATACCTTAATGAGCTTCTGTTTGTTTTTAGAATAGGTTATTCTCTATTGAACAGGGCCAACCACGTGAAGGTGGAAGCTCATATGGCCCCTGCCCCCCCCTCACATCATTCTCAATTCCCCATACCCAACAAATGATTTTCTTTATATAGAAAACATATAGACATTCATGCATAACTAGGATAGTCATCAAAACATATGAACATATAATCATTGAAGCATATGAATATATAAACATCGAAAAAAATCCAAATACAAGTCATGAATTTATACATCTAATTTTTCTTTGATTTATGTTTTTTTACATTCATAAAATTGACAATTGGGGTACCATAATCATCCAAGGACATTGTATTTCGTGTACCTTGTCCTTCTATTGTTTGTGTGCTCTCATGTACCATACTTCTGGTACGTCGCTTAGAAGGGCGTCGAGGCATCTGTTCAGTGTCGTGAACTACAACAACGAAAATGATCATATCGATATGTTGAAATATAATTGAAATAACTAATTCATTATTTTGATTAACATTACACTATTGATCTTTACCTGTATGTGTAGCTATGATAGTTGGTGCGTTAATTTCTTGTCCACTTGGTTCCTCTCGCAGTTCACCCTCCTAAACTACATGCTCTTCAATTTTGAGAAGATAATATATAAGTATCGATATGTTGAAATATAATTGAAATAACTAATTCATTATTTTGATTAATATTACACTATTGCTCTTTACCTATATGTGTAGCTGTGACAGTTGGTGCACTAATTTCTTGTCCACTTGGTTCCTCTCGCAGTTCACCCTCCTGAGCTACACGCTCTTCAATTTTGAGAAGATAATATATAAGTATAAGTCAGGAAATAAATATCTACAATCACAGTAAATATTTCCAATTCTGAAACATACATACCGGAATGGGTACTCTACTCTACACTATCATTGGACATGTGCACCCTTGTATGACCTAGTGTCTGTTGAATATCACTATATTCACTACTGCGGTAGCGCTGTTGCTTGAAAACAAACATAAGTACTTAGTTAAGGGCGATATAATAAAATATGAATAGACTTTACAAACATGCTACTACGGTTTCCTTATTCATTTGATTTACCTCTGTGGATGGGGAGATAGGAGTCTAGCCCAAGATTTTTCTATATTCAATCACACTTTTAAAACCATGCTTGTAACCAAGCTTTAGGTCCTCCTCAGGAGAAACAGTGTCGAACTTATTTAACTGCAATGCATAACACCATTAAAAATACCAATAACAAAAACATATATTTGTTCGCTACTGTTGAATAAATATTAACCACAATTAATCATTTAAATCTTACTATTCGGGATTTTAGTTTTCCATAGCCACCCTAGCCTAGTTTATGATGGTCATGTTTTTCCACTCTGGCCTTGGTTGCTTTGGAGGTGTCCGATAGCCTACATATGGAATTTTTGGAAAAAAATAGATATCGGAATTGTTACTTAAAACAGGAAAGAAAAACATAAATGATCATATTTCACTGATAATATGACATGTGTTGTACCTTGCTTGACCAGCCCATGGATGTCTTCCTTGTTTTTTAAACAAGTTCTCCTTTGCATCCTCTATTAGTGCCTTCCACTCTTTCTCTAGAACCATGGGAGGGTGCTCATGCTTGAGGTCTAATTGCAATTTCTCCCTATACTAGGCCCTAGTATATTTTAAATTATCGTCGACTAACTTTGTAACCACTTTCTTGTTGAAAGTGTTTCCAAACAAGTTTACCATGTGGTCTATTAAATCATATTTATTTTTTCTATCTTGGCCATTCCACAGTGTGCGAATGGTGGGGCCAAACAATTCCAATTCTTTGTCATTTAAGTTTCTATAGAAAACATTGTTTCCTACAGAAACGTGTTATCCATTAATTTATAATAATCTCAACAAATGTCCATTTCAATTTCATGAAAAAAATGAATAAATTAATTAACAATTACTTGCAATATTTTGAATCTTGATTGGAACAGATGCGTCATCCACTAGGAAGGTGACATCTTGTGATCTGATGCTTTTAATTCGTTCTTCTCCATGCAGAATAGTTTCCTCTCCATCTACAATACATTCCTCTCCGGAGTCATGTGGAGTCCCAGGCTCCGGATCATCATGATCCAGTGTGTCATGCCGGTCAAAATCATTGTGCTCATCAATGGATTAAAGGGGAACCTCAGGAGGTTCAAAAATCCTCACTTGCACTTTGCTATGTCGATAAATTTTTCGCATTGGACCATCACTGCTACCTATAGCAGTTGCAGGATCGACAGGTTCCTGACGCACAGGGTTTAGAAACTCCTACAAACGGAAAAATTTAGTTTATCAAATCATATAGAAAATATAAACCAAAAAAACAAGTATGAAATTGTCATAGTTGATAAAACTATGTGAAGATGCCAGTTACCCCTAAATTAGTTATTTTATTTTGCAGTTCTACAATTCTTTCCCTGTCCTCCTGTGTCAAAGGTCTTTTGCTAAGCAAACCTAGATATTCTATGTTATCCTTCTTCAAGGCCTTCATTATAGTTGTCATTGGGTCAATGGAAAAAAATATTTTGTCCTCATCAATATCCTCAGTGGGAGCCTTCCCACGTTGACCATGCCACAATACATTGATGAATAAAATTAATGAGATGAACTTTAACATTTGAGAAATTCAGTTATTATAGTCATAAGTTATTACTGTATTTAACATTTACCTGCTGAGGCACAGCGGGTGCCTTTCCATGGTCACCCTAGACAGATGTAGCGGGTGATTTTCGGACACGATCACCCTGGACAGAAGTTGACATAATAAATCAATCAACAAAAGTTATGAAATTCACCTGTAACATCTAAAAAATGAAATATTGGAGTAATATCAGAAGAAAAAAAATAACAAAATTTCATAAATTTAGTTGTTGTAGACATAAGTTGTTACCGTATTTAACAATTACCTGCTGAGGCACAACGGGTGCCTTTCCACGGTCACCCTAGACAAATGTAGTGGGTGATTTTCTACCACGCTCACCCTAGACAAAAGTTGACACAATAAATCAATCAATAAAAGTTATGAAATTCACCTGTAACATTAAAAAATGAAATATTGCAGTAATATCAGAAAAAAAAATTTAACGAAATTTCAGAAATTTAGTTGTTGTAGTCATAAGTTGTTACTGTAATTAACATTTACCTACTGAGGCACAGTGGGTGTCTTTCCATGGTCATCCTGGATAGATGTAGCGGATGATTTTCTACCACGATCACCCTGGATAGAAGTTGACACAATAAATCAATCAATAAAAGTTATGAAATTCACCTGTAACATTAAAAAAAATGAAATATTGCAGTAATATCAGAAAACAAAAAATAACGAAATTTCAGAAATTTAGTTGTTGTAGTCATAAGTTGTTACTGTATTTAACATTTACCTGCTGAGGCACAACGGGTGCCTTTCCACGGTCACCCTGGACAGATGTAGTGGATGATTTTCTGCCACGGTCACCCTGGACATAAGTTGACACAATAAATCAATCAATAAAAGTTATGAAATTCACCAGTAACATTAAAAAAATAAAATATTGCAGTAATATCAGAAAATAATAATAATAATAATGAAATTTCTAAAATTTAGTTGTTGTAGTCATAAGTTGTTAGTGTATTTAACATTTAATTGCTAAGGCACAGTGGGTGTCTTTCCACGGTCATCCTAGATAGATATAGCTTGTGATATCTTATGGTCACCCTGGATAGATGTTGACACAATAAATTAATCAACAAGAGTTATGAAAGTAATTGTAAGATTAAAAAAATGAAATACTGCAGTAATATCAGAAAATAAATAATGAAAAATGAAATATATGCAGTAAAAAATTGATTGATCAAAGGTTGAGTTGAATGGTATGTAAGNTTCACACACTTCCCCAAGCTGATTGTACTCAACTCACATGTGCCCAATAACTATGGGATGTGACTTCTTACACCCACCCTCTTACATGTATTCAATGATTGGCTTTGGAAACACTTAATCATAAATTAGAAGGTTTATATATCAATAGAACAAATTTAGGAAAATTGGTTGAATTAATATGCATGGGTAATTCCTCCTTGGACCCCCTCTTAGGCATTCTCTTAGACCCTCCCCTCTCTTGTGGATTAATTCAGCTCCCATCTCTTTCCATATCCCCTTAGCAGTTAGCATCACATTTTATTATTTAAACATAGAAATACAATTCACATATTACATCACTTTGGCTGTAACCACACATTCTATCTACATAAGCATTAATTAAATTCAGGATTATAATGGGGATGTTACATTACCCCTCCCCTACAACTGTGCGCCGTCCTCGGTGCACACTATGTCGATATACATACATACTTGAATTTACATCACAATGCTTTCAGAAAATAAAATCCTACAATTTTATACTCTAGCAGGGCATCCTCCTATTGAGCTACTGCTCCACAAGACAATACTTCTCTTCATGTCCCATTACATTGCTTGAACCTCTTTATATAGTGCTGCCATCACCTAAGAACATTCTAGAGGAGTAATCTTCTAGAAGTAGAACCTTCTAAGAAGTCCTCTTACATTTATTAT
>SNQJ01S0124003.1:0-13059 GCA_010110895.2 Picea sitchensis
AATTAAAGGAGAGAACTATCTCTTTTACACAATATATGAGAACTTCCAGGCTAATTAAAAATCCATGTTTAAGTTTAAAGGAAGGGCCCAAATCTCCTTTTAACAATACATGAATACTTCAGGCTACATCAATGTTCTTATACAAGGTTCGATAGGTTTTCATCTCCCTCTAAGTAGTAGGTAGATCATTCCTATCAATTATTAAGGTAAGGACTCCAAGATGGCTCGTGAAACGAATAAGGAACCCAAGGAAGACCCCACTATAACATAGAAATTTCTATGCTATCCTTAAATTTCCTTAAGAATTAAGGAGAAGTCAGTCAAAGGCACTATAAAAAAGGATCTAAGCTAACTCACAGGTCAAAAAGGAACTATCACATCAGTGAAAATGAGCCTTATAAGGGATTGACATTCATAATCGCATCAAAAGTGAAGGTTTCCTTGTGTATCCATCTAAAATCAAGATCAACGTAATATGTATCGTAAATAGTCTTGATTGATACGATTAAGGTAAGGGACAAAAAAAATAGTGATAGGGAGTAATAATCTGAGGCTTGGTTCCCAGATTTAAATAGAAGAAGGCTTTCTTGAAAAAAGGGGACAACCAGCTAACAACTAGAACATACTCACACAAGTTGGCGATCAAGACAAACACAGTTCTTCAAAGCCTAGTACAACAAAAGCTTCAAGAACTCAACGCCATTGTCACACATTGAACTAGTGGAAAAAGAAGACACTAAATCTGATCACAATGAAGAAGGTAACAGGAAACAGTAACATGAAGTTGGGCGCCAAGATACTACTCCAAGGATGCTCATTCATTGTAAACAAAACAACATCCCACACACCTAAATCCTATACCACGCATGACAACAATTCAGACCGTCGTTTAAGCCTGGGACAACAAGGGATGAGTTCACATCCTCCCTGTATAATGAAAGGAGAAATCATAATGCAACATCTCAACCCAAGTAAAAGATAACTCTCAACAGTGTTAACGCAGCATCAACACAACATCTCAACAATTCTAGTTAAGTGTTAAAGTGGGTGTAACGATATCCCGTCAAATGTGGAACAAGCCCCAATAAATGTAGAAGGGGTGTTTGTGTGCTAACCATGCATCACAATCCAAAATAAGCATAAGAAAAAAAACAAGAGACGAAATCATGTTGGAGCTAACAAAGTGTCGTTCAAGTAAGAAGGGGATTTGGTGCTAAATCCACTCCATCCATCTTACTGTAATATGCAACCCATTAAATGGAGGTGTGACAACCTAACAAGTTAAGACTCTCACAAAATTCAAATAATTCCAAGGTTAACATCGTGCGCGAGGGCCACTACCTCTGTTACTACAGCAACAAGCTCATAAGTTAATAAATAATTGAGTGTGTTGGCATCAAGATCTTACGCTAAGAATTAAGATTGACTACGTATGTTGTGACCTAAGGAAGTTACTCCTTTTAGATATACATAAATATCCTTCTATCATTACTGAGAATGTTGTCATCTATTTTTCTTGGCACGATACCAGCAGATTCACATGGATATTCTGCCAATATGCTTCAAAATTATTTAAGGATGGTTGAAATTATACCTCAACCATTCGAGATTGTATGCAGAAAGAGGAAAGTCCTTTGCACAAACACTAGGGAATTTTCTCCCCATCGAACCTACCTGCATCTTGGATTCACCCTCAAGGAAGGGTACCATGGGGTTGATACAGTGAGGCCACCAGATCGATCACCTATGCATGATTCAAGTTGCAAGATTTTGGGTGTGCTGAACCAAGAAAATGGGAGGGTCTATTTTAGCCAAAAGTTCATTTTTATGAAGTTAAAGACCAAGCTCACAAGTATCCAAGCATGGATTAAACAAATTTTTACTCAGTTTTCAATAATTGACAAGTGACTCACCATCACGCCAATTGAGGACAACGACTGAGAGGAATTTTTCTTGAGTATCTCACAGTAGGAAAAAGGAACTAGAGCATCTTAATGATCACCCAATTATTCATGGCAATTGAAAGGAATCAAGCAAAAAATGATATAATACAAGGGCACATCAACTAAGTTTAGAAAGACCATACAATATGTAACGGAAGCCATAACTTACCTCACTTTTGTTTTGGTTATAATCATTAACAGTGACCAAGCATAGAGCATATGAATGGATCAACAGAGTTTTTATGACATCTGCGGAAAAATAGAAAACATTACATATACATCCAATCTTATTACAATTCAAACGAAAAGGGAATACATTTCGATACCAGTGTTTCCATTACATCTGTGGAGAAATAGAAAACATTACATATACAACCAAATCTTATTACAAATCAAGCGACAAGGAGAATGCATTTGTTAACAGTGTTCTTATTACATTTGCAAAGAATAAGAAAAGCCTACATATATAACCAAATCTTATTACAATTCAAGCGCAAAGGAGAATACTATCACCGACGAAGCTAGGCTTGGAAATTTTCTTCAACAACTAGTGATCCTTCCGTCCTCCCACTTGCTAATCGCAAAGATGTCACCGGTACCTCCCAGCCAATGCTAGGGGTAGTTTTCTTCCCCCTAGCCCCACTAACCAGAAAGGGGTCATGCACAAACACAACTCAAAATCCTCTAGCTCCTAGCTTGTCTCGCAAGGTAGAGCCACTACTCTCTCTCAAGCATGGGTATCCCAACTCTCACAAGTAAAACCAGTCAAACATTCTGCAACATAACTTTACCCATCACTAGTGTGATCCATTTCTCATCTAGGCCATTTGTTTTATATAGTTTCTCCATGACACATCCCCACTTGCACAATTAATTCACTTTTTAATTAAATAATTTATAATTATTTCCCCCTTACACTTGTCATCCTCTCCCCCAAGTTTCACAAGTAATTTCACAATTTATTTTAATAAAAGTCAATTTCCCTCACCCTTCCTAAAAGCGCTCCTTTAATCATTCCTAGTTGTCTCTTTATTCCCCTTATTTCCAATTAATGACTGACACCTTACTAAATCTGAGTTGAGTTAAAAAAAGATCCTTCTCTTATTTAGACTAGCTTTAACTAGACTCTAGATACCTTTCTATGCGTACACATTCCTTCAACTTTATGCCATTCTTACCTTAAATTCGAATTTGGTAATTTCTTGCACATATGTGTATTAAATCAATCTTTAGGTTTATTTTATTTTTCTTAATTTCTTAAATTGATTTACTTCATCCCCTCGTTATTTAATTTATAATTTAGTTTTAGTTTTCTTACTAACTTAGACTTAGGATAAAAAAAAAATTGAATAGGCTTAGACTTTCATTTGGGGATTCAATTAATAATTTCAATCCTTAATTAATTAATTGAATCCCCAAATGAAAGTCTAAGCCTATTAAAGATTTTACAAGGTTTGATTATTCTCTGAAGTTTTTCTAGGCCACCTAGATTCATTGACTCATGTTTTATTTCCACGACGTGCCCTTCAAGACGCACTCTGTGCTCCAAGGGTGCCAGTCTCCTTTGACTAGTTTTGGTATTTTTCCAACCCTTGGATTCAACACTCCACTCAGGTGAACTTGTGAGAGACTAAGGGCTTCTAAGGAATAAGTGCCCCTTAGATATCTCTGTGAGTGACTACCTTAGTCTACCCTCACAACATCGTGGACCGCTCAAACTAGGTAATCGTTAACCTACAATTCGAGCCACAGTGGGAGTGCTAGTAGGTTGTGAAAGAGACTCTGCCACATTTATCCCACAATATATGGTCTATGTGCTTAGCCCCTTTACTCCTTATGTGAGTCAGATTAGCAAGAATTTGTCATCCTGCATCCATCAATGAAACACTATCAATGATCCAATACAAAATCATACTAAAATCGATCATATGTCACATATGCATAAATGAAATACTCAAACCAATACAATCTACTCCCTGACTCAATCTCAAGTTCAAGGAGGCCCATTGATACCATCGATATCCACACTCTGTCAATGTCCTACACACTCAGGTAAAAATCGTCAATAGCATCTGTCAATACACATATATCAATAACATAAATTCATAATCCATCAACATCATCGTAATAATCCATAAGCAAAACAACAACCACGTACTATAACCAGATCACTTGCACACAAATGTCCTCAAAGAATAAGTCGATAACATGTGCTAGCAAGAGTGGGATGTTACATACACCCCCTCTTGTTTTAAAATGCATCTTGAAGTTGTACAGTATATAAAATGTAATAATAAAAGTATCTGACAAGATCTATATGTCTAATCTATCAAACAAATACGAAAATTGTTGGCGCATATCACATGCGTCCTTGCAGGTAGCCGAGTGTGGACTATAATTATCACAATGGACCTTGACTTGATCTAATGTTTGACGTCATAGTTGTTGAATGCGATGGTCCAGAATGAAAATTGGCTCCATTGTAAGCACACCCTCATGCGACACCTGTAAGGAACTCATGTCAATGACATGTGTAGGATCACTAACATAATATCTCAAAATAGATACATGAAAAATATCATGCATACTTATCAAAGAATCAGGAAAGGCTAGTGGATAGGCCCCAAATTGTTTTTTTTCCACAACTTTTAAAAATACCACAAACCTAGGAGAGAGTTTAGCACCATTTCCAAACTTGATCGAAATCTTGTGCGGTTTCACCCGCAAGAGGAATCAGTCACCAACTTCCTAATTGCGGTCAACGTGATGCGCATCAACATAACTCTTCTTTCTATCTTGTGCTTATTTAATCCTTTGTCTTATCGATTGCATTTGTACTTCCATTCCTTGGATCACTTCTAGTCCGACCAAGACCCTATATTCAAATTGATTCCAGCTCAATGGAGTCTGACACGATCTCCCGTAAAGAAATTCAAACAATGTCATCTTAATGGTACTTTGATAGTTGTTGTTGTATGCAAACTCTATAAGTGGCAAAAAATCTTCCCAACGCTTCTATTGGTCAATTACATACACAAGAAACATATATTCCAATATTTGGTTCATTCTTTCTATCTTCCTATCAGTCTCAGGGTGATACGTTGTGCTAAAGTTCAATTGTGTCCCTAAGTCCTCTTGGAAACTGGTCCAAATATGCCCTGTAAACACTAATCCTCCATCGGATATGATCCTTTTTTGCATGCCATGTAATCTCACAATATCGCTGATAAAATCTCTAGCTATGTATGGCGCCTGATACATTGTACGCATAGGAATAAAATGTGCACTCTTCGTCAGAGTGTCAACTACCATGAAAATCGAGTTGTGCCTCCTTACCGTCAGTGGAAATCCAACAATAAAGTCCATTGAAATGACCTCCCATTTCAATTACAATATAGCGTGAGGCTATAGTAACCCTGTCGAATGTCTATATTTAGCCTTCACTTCCTGACATTCTAGAGATCTCGCCACGTAGTTAACTATGTCTGCCTTCATTCCTTTCCAGAAGAATAAGAGCTTAAGGTTTGCCCTCATCTTCGTGACTTCTGGATGAGCCATGTACACTTCTCTATGAGCTTCGATTAAGATCAAACTTCCCAATTCATCATTAGGGGGTACGTAAATCTGGTTATTATACCTCATCAATCCGTCATTTTCCAATGTATATCCTTCAAACTTTGGTACCAACGTGGTGTCTTGTCTAATATTTTCCTTAACCTATTTATACCAGTCATCGTCGAACTGCATAGTTAGAATATTTTCTCGAAGATTCGTCTGAAGAGGTAGCACCGAGAATATGTGTGGTCTCTAACTCAATACATCTTCCACTCTAGTCATTGTTCCTTTAATGTACATAATCTCAAAATCGTATTCGGTAAGTAATTCCGACCAACGCCTTTGTCGTGGGTTCAAGTCACTCTACATAAATATGTGTTTCAATCCACAGTTATCTCTTTTTAGTTCAAATTTTCGTTCAATCAGATAGTGTCTCCACACTCTCAAGGAATAAGAAATGGCCAATAACTCCAAATCATGCGTTGTGTAGTTCTCCTCGTGCTTTCTTAATTTCCTGGAGATGTAAGCGATCACTCGACCGTCTTGCATCAAGACTCCGCCTAAACCTTCCTTGGACGCGTTTATGTACACTCATAAATCCTTGTCCATGTCAGGTAATTTCAGTATTGGAGTTGTCGTCAACAACTCCTTGAGCCTTTGAAATGATCCTGTGCATTTCTCAGTACATACAAACTTCTTGTTTTTATTCTGCAATTCTGTGATCGGATTTTCTGTCTTTGAAAAACCTTCGACGAATCATTGGCAATATACTTCTAAACCCATAAAGATGCATACTTTTGGTACGTTTGTCAGCGCAGGCCATTCCATAATAGCCTCTACCTTCATTGGATCCACAACGATGCCTTCATCGGATATATCATGCCCTAAGTAATGAATCCTCGATTGGTAAAAATAACATTTTGACAATTTCCCATATAATTTGTTTTCTTGTAAACATTGTAGTACTAAGCAGAATTTTTTTTCATGTTCTTCCATCGTTGATCCGATTTTCTATCTTCAAAAAACCTTCGACAAACTGTCAATAATATCTTTCTAAACGCATAAAGATGTGTACTTCTAGTATCGAATTTTCTATCCTCGAAAAACCTTCAACGAATCATCGGTAATATCCTGCTAAACCCATAAAAATGCGTGCTTTGGGTATATTTGTTGGCACAGGCCATTCCATAATATCCTTTACCTTCGATGGATCCACAACAATACCTTCGTTGGATATAGCATTCCCTAAGTAATGAATCCTCGATTGGTAAAAATAGCATTTTGACAGTTTCCCATATAACTTGTTTTCTTGTAAACAGTGTAGTACTAAGAGGAAATGTTTGTCTTGTTCTTCCATCATCTGAGAATATATCAATATGTCATCAATGAATACTTGAAAAACTTGTTCAAGTATTCGTGGAACACTCCATTCATCAATATCATGAATAACCCAAGGGTGTTTTTTAGTCCAAACAGTAAAACAGTAAACTCATAGTGTCCAAACCTCGTCTTGAAGGCGGTCCTAGGAATATATTCATTTTTAATTTGTAACTGGCGATAACCTGATCTCAAGTAAATCTTTGAAAACATAGTCGCTCCTTTCATTTTATAAAACAAATCGTCTAATATTGGAAATGGATATTGGTTCTTGATCGTTACCTTTTTCAATTGACGATAGTCAATACAAAGTCTCCACGACCCATCCTTCTTTCTTGTGAAAATAACAAGCGCACCCCAAGGTGACACACTTGGACGTGTAATTCCTAGGTCCAACAACTCCCTTAGTGGAATTTTCAAATCCTTTAACTCAGACATTGACATTTGATAAGGTGCTCTTTCTATCGGTTCAATTACAGGTTAGAATTCGATTGTAAATTCCAATTCTCTTTCGGGCAGAAAACCTGGTAACTCTTCTGGAAACACGTCAGTGAACTCTCATACTACCAGAAGTTTTTCTAATCCTTTCGTCTCTCCCTTGTCATTTAGTTATAATATTTCAAATAACTTTCATCCTTTTCACAAGATCTTCTGTAGTTGTAGGGAAGAAATGAACCTCTAGGAAAATCCTTGGTTTCTTCCTATGATCACTCTTATTTGTCCCTCATCATCGGTCAAAATCAATTGTTTCATTTTATAGTTGCATGTGATTCCAACCAGTACATATCGATCACGATGTCATACAATCCTAAGATCGTGACATATAGGTTGAACTTCGTTTCAAGATATTCCAAGTTAATGTGACAGTCCACAACCTTTCCTCCAACCTTCTGTTTGGCACCCGAATCCATTTCTACGTATCTAAAATCTTCCTGCTCGATTTCCTTTACCTTAATTCTTTTCAGCATTGTACTAGAAATAAAGCTCTATGTAGCACTTAGATCTATCAAAATACTAAAGGTTTGGTCGGCGATGGTACTTTACGTTTTAAGCATAGTGGACTGGTGCTTGGTCTAGCAGTTATTCACCACTGCATGAATCTTGTGGGCCTTTCCCAAATATCCAACTGTAGTGTGTCCCATTGACCCGACCACTCTGGCATTCTCAAATGGAAAGTGTTCTTGGTAATGTGGCTCTCCACATGTCCAACATCTGGTCTTTGGTCCAGTACTCCTGGTCCCCGAGGTAGAAGTTGTTGGCCTACCAGCCTAATATCCTGGTCTATTCTATTGAACATGCTTAAAATTTTCCTATTATGGGCGACGTTGTTGTTGATGTTGTGGTCCTCTGTAGGGATTCCTCTGCTGAGGATCCGATCATCGTGATGTCATGAATTTGGATCCTCTCAACGTATCTTGATACCTTGTTGTATGTCGGGATGGTGTCTGATGTTGTTGCACACCTGATGTCATCTATCCAGTCGGTCTTGCTAGAGTCCTACCCTGACCCCCGCTGGTCAAATATTCCTCAACTATGGGGGCCTTTCATACTAGATCGTGCAACATTTGAGGCATTACAATCCTCACCTTCAAATGAATGATGAAGTTAAGGTTGAATGCAAACTTGTTGATTAGCTTCTTGGTGTTTAGATGTGGAGCGTACCTAAGAAGCTCCATGAATCAGGCCTCATACTCAGGAATCATACAACCATGCTATCGTAAGGCGTTGAACTCATTGAGTTGGCAGTCAATGAATTTCTCTGACAAATACCTTTCCTGGAACCATTCCTCGAACAATTCCCATGATACATCTTTGAAAGCCATGTTTAGTTGAGGTAGGAGTGTCTTCCACCATAGAAGAGCACTCCCCTTCAGCTGGAAGACCACCATGCGGACCTTCATGTGGGAGGTGTAGTCGTGAAGTGCAAAGCACATCTCCATGTTCTCCAACCATTCCTTAACGGCTGAGCCATCGGTGGCACCCATGAATTTGGGAAACTTAACCTTCTTGAGTCCTCTATGAATACTACCACTACCAACTGTAGCATGTTGTGAACTCTCAATGGGTATAGGCGCCCTGCCCTCATCTCTATCTAGTCAGTTAGTTAAGGATTTTGACATCCTATGGAAGGACCTTATAAAACCAACCACATCCCCCACCGCAACCTTCTCTTTCCCAATGACTTTCTCTTCTAATAGAGGTGTCCCACCTCTTCCCCTAGCATCACGTCGTCTACCTCCACATTGTCCTCTAACCACGATTGTCGTAAGGACAATTTCAATTTTAATTAGCGATAAGTTATTAATTAAAAGTTTGAAACAGTGGAATGCGTAATGATCCCAAGTCACGGGGTTGAACTCGCTCTGATACCACATGTAACGACCCCCTCTATTACGATAACAAATAGCTATGTACAAGGTATATATATATATATATATATATATATATTTATTTATTTATTTATTTACACGAGGAAAATTTAATATCGTCACAACATAATTAATTAGCAATGATATCAACACATCATCCAAATTAGTGACAACATGAAATCAAGAATTGACATAATTGATAGCGGCACAAAGTCAATGCATTAACATAATTAGTAATGATACATAATTAACACTTCATCACTTTATATAACAACACATAATCGACAAGTATCATAAATAGTGACGCAAGATCAACTAAAGAAAATATAAATAATGATCAACTAGACACTGAATAATTAAAATAACTACCCACCCAGCCTACCCGGCAAGGTTAGGACCTCTAGGACACATAAGAAATGCTCAAGCCCAGGATTCATCTGATTGATTTTTACCACTTAAGGTCTCAGGGCTGGCGACGGTTCTGAGGAACAAGGAGGTGTCTAATTCCCACTAATCCAATCAAGTTGAACATCAACTAGATCAATCAATCAATCTTAGTCATCAATTAATCATGGCGCAAGAGTAGTCTAGTTAAAATTAAAGGAGAGAACAATCTCTTTTACACAATG
This sequence comes from Picea sitchensis, assembly GCA_010110895.2. Classification (NCBI taxonomy): domain Eukaryota; kingdom Viridiplantae; phylum Streptophyta; class Pinopsida; order Pinales; family Pinaceae; genus Picea; species Picea sitchensis. Next base: position 9,874 of record SNQJ01S0124003.1, read on the forward strand.
TACGAGAAAATCCAGGATAATTAAAAATCCATGTTTAAGTTTAAAGGAAGGACCCAAATATTCTTTTAACAATACATGAATACTTCAGGTTACATCAATGTTCTTATACAAGGGTCGATAGATTTTCAGCTCCCTCTAAGTAGTATGTATATCAATCCTATCAATTATAAAGGTAAGGAATCCAAGTTGGCTCGTGAAACCAATAAGGAACCCAAGGAAGACCCCACTATACCATAGCAATGTCTATGTTATCCTTAAATTTCCTTAAGAATTAAGGAGAACTCAGTCGAAGGATTTACATAAGGATCTAAGCGAACTCACAGGTCAAAAAGGAACTATCACATTAGTGAAAATAAGCGTTACAAGGGATTGACATTGATAATCACATCAAAAGTGAAGGTTTCCTTGGGTATTCATCTAAAATAAATATGGACATAACATGCACCATAAACAGTCTTGATTGATACGATTAAGGTAAGGGAAAAAGAAAATAGTGATAGGCAGTAATAATCTGAGGCTTGGTTCCCAGATTTAAACAGAGGAAGGATTGCTTGAGAAAAGGGGATAACCAACTAACAACTAGATCACACTCACACAAGTTGGCGGTCAAGACAAACACAGTTGTTCAAATCCCGGTACAACAAAAGCTTCAAGAACTCAATGACATTATCACACATTGAACTAGTGGAAACAAAAGACACTAAATCTGATCACAATGAAGAAGGTAACAGGGAACAGTAACAGGAATTTGGACACCAAGATACTACTCTAAGGATGGTCATTCATGGTAAAAAAAACAACAACCCACACACCTAAATCCTATACCACACATGACAACGATTCAGGCAGTCCTTCAATCCTAGGACAACAAGGGATGAGTTTATATCCTCCCTGTATAATGCAAGGAGAAATCATGATGCAACATCTCAACCCAAGTAAAAGCTGACTCTCAGCAGTGTTAACACAACATCTCAACAATTCTAATTAAGTGTTAAAGAGGATGTAACGATACCCCAACAGACATGGCACAAGCCCCAAGAAATGTATAAGGGGCGTTTGTGTGCTAACCAAGAATTGTATAAGGGGCATTTGTGTGCTAACCAAGAATTGTAATCCAAAATAAGAATAAGAAAAAAAACGAGAGATGAAATCTTGTTGGAACTAACAAAGTGTCATTCAGATAAGAAGGGGATTTGGTGCTAAATCCACCCCATCCATCTTACTGTAATATGAAACCCATTAAATGGATGTGTGAAAACCTAAGAGGTTAAGACTCTCGCAAAATTCAGATAATTCCAAGGTTAACATCGTGCGCGAGGGCCACTACCTTTGTTACTACAACAACAAGCTCATAAGTTAATAAATAATTGAGTGTGTTGAGATCAAGCTCGTACGCTAAGAATTAAGATTAACTGTGTATGTCGACCCAAGGAAGTTTCTCCTTATAGATATGTTTTTATTTTCATGATACCAGCAGATTCGCATGGATACTCTGCCAATATGCTTCAAAATTATTTAAGGATTGTTGCAATTATACCTCAACCATTCGAGATTGTATGCGTAAAGAAGACAATCCTTTGCATAAACACCAAGGAATTCGCTCCCCATCGAACCCACCTTCATCTTGGATTCTCCCTCAAGGAAGGGTACCATGGGGTTGATATAGTGAGGCCACCAGATCAGTTGCCTATGCATCATTCAAGTTGCAATATTTTGGTTGTGTTGAACCAAGAAAATAGGAGGGTTGATTTCATCCAAAAGTTCACTTTTATGAAGATAAAGAACAAGCGTCACAAGTATCCAAGAAGGGATTAAACAAATGTTTACTCAGTTTTCAATAATTGACAAGCAACTCAGTGTCATGCCAATTGAGGACAATGACTGAGAGGAATTTCTCTTGAGTATATCATAGTAGGAAAAAGGCACTAGAGCATCTTAACGATCACCCAACTATTCATGGTGATCAAAAGGAATCGATTTGAAAAAGATATAATACAAGGGCACATCAACCAAGTTTAGAAATACCATAAAATCTGTAATAGAAGCCATAACTTACTTCAATTTTGTATTGGTTATAATCATTAACAAAAGACCAAGCATAGAGCATACGAATGGATAAATGGAATATCAAAGTAAGATATTTTAATTTAAATTTAGTCTCGATAAATTCCTTCTATCGTACTTGACCATCAAGGGAATTGCAAAATTCAAAATTGAGTTTTTATTACATCTGCAGAAAAATAGAAAACATTACATATAGATCCAATCTTATTACAATTCAAGCGACAAGGGAATACATTTCGATACCATTGTTTCCATTACATCTGTGGAGAAATAGTAAACATTACATATACAACCAAATATTATTACAATTCAAGCGACAAGGAGAATGCATTTGTTAACAATGTTTTTATTACATCAGTAATGAATAAGAAAACCATACATATATAACCAAATCTTATTAAAATTCAAGCGCAAAGGAGAATACCATCACCGAAGAAGCTAGGCTTGGAAATTTTCTTTGACAACTAGTGATCCTTTCTTCCTCCCACTAGTTAATCACAGAGAAGTCATTGGTACCTCCCAGTCAATGCTACGGGTACACTTCTTCCCCCCTAGCCCCCTGAACCACAAAGGGGCCAAGCACAAACACAACCAAAAATCCTCTAGCTCCCATTTTGCCTCGCAACGTAGATCCACCACTCTCTCTCAAGCATGGGTATCCCAACTTTCACAAGTAAAACAGGTCAGAAATTCTGCAACATAACTTTACCCATCACCGGTGTGATCCATTTCTCATTTAGGCCATTTGTTTTATAGAATTTCTCCATGACACATCCCCACTTGCACAATTAATTTTCTTGTTAATTAAACAATTTAGAATTATTTCCCCCTTACACTTGTCATCCTCTCCCCCAAGTTGCACAACTAATTCTACAATTTATTTTAATAAAAGTCAATTTTCCTCACCCTTCCTAAAAGTGCTCCTTAAATCACTCATATTTGTCTCTTTATTCCCCTTATTTCCAATTAATGACTGACACCTTACTAAATCTGAGTTGAGTTAAAATAGGATTCTTCTCCTAATTAGACTAGTGTTAACTAGACTCTAGATACCTTTCTATGTGTACACATTCCTTCAGCTTTATTCCATTCTTACCTTAAATTCCAATTTCGTAATTTCTT
>SNQJ01S0124003.1:23287-47125 GCA_010110895.2 Picea sitchensis
TAAGCGTTGATTTTAATGGCTGTTGTTTACTCAGAGGGTGTACGAAATTGAAACTGATGGAATGATGACTCAATTCCCAAAAAAATGCATGAAATATGATAAGCAATTGTTTCTTTTCAATGAATACGTTTTTAAGGGAAAGAGGAAGAGTCATTTTCACTATCAAACACTTGATAAGGAATGCCCTCAATCAATTTTGTCCTCAATCAAATCCAATATGATGCTACAACATTTCAGAAATGCAAACTAATATGCAAACTAATCATTAAGATGTAATTTTGTCATTTTCATGCAAATGATGATCAATTCAATGAAAAACTTGTCCTGACAACTACCCTTTCAGATCAAGGAGATTCAGACAAGAAAATGCAGATTTCGCACAAACAACACACCCTTTTTGCGATCAAACAAGAGAAAGAAAACCAAAAACACAAAAGGAAGGAGAAAGAGATTGGATCAGATGACCTCAAAGAACCAAATGAGAAGAGTCACAGACTTCAAATGTCCTTCACTAGAGTTCTCGCTCAGTCGGATAGGAGAGAAGAAAGCAGGGGATTGATTTTAAGCTTTCAACAACAAAAACTCAAAAATAATGAAGAAGGGCATAAAATATGAACAAAAAGGTGTTTAATTCTTAGGATGAAGGATGCCAGAGGTCAAAGGAAGAATCATTGAATGACAAATCAACCCAACAAGTGAGAAAACAGGGTTTGGACCTTCAAAAATTGCAATTTTTGAAGAGATTTTGGGAAAAAAGGGGATGGCACTCTGGTATAAGGGCCACCAGAGCGTTATAAAGATTTTTCCAACAGCTTAAGGGAGCAATGGCACTCTTCTAAAAAGGCAAGGGAGCGCTGGAGTCCTAAAGCTCAGAACAAGGTCCAAAAAACCCAAAATTTCAATGGAATTTTTTGCAATCAAGCCGAGTCTAATGGAGTGAAGAGTCAATCAACAAATGCAATCAAATATAAAGGGGTGAACAAGGCCCCCCGGGGGGCAGCTCAATTGGCAAGTGCAGTGAAAATGAAGTTCTATGAGATTTCAAGTTCAACTCCCCCCAACTTATCTTGTGTGCTGCGTAAGGGGCATCGTGGGCACACCTGGAGGTTATAGTGGTAGCGGTTGGATAACACGGCCACGTGTAACGTGAGCATGTGCCCAACTAGTTGTTGATTCCTCCAGACATAAAAAAAAAAAGGGGTGAACAAGGCCTAAGAAAACAACAAAGGGTAATACAAGGTCTATGAGGAAATATAAAACTAAGAAAGTTCTGATTCTCCCCAATGGAGTCGCCAGTTTCTGTTGAAGGAAAATCTCCCTGCGGACAGGTAGATCTCCTCTTGAGAGCTAGACTCTTAACTCTTAAGACATAAGATGCTTAACGTGGACACTGAATTCCTTTCAGATATATACAAACTAATGCATGAGGAGGAAGGAGAAAATAAGTACCTTTTACCGATGTTTGTCCCTGCACGTTCCGAGTCGAGATCCAATCTTTCGCTCTTCGATGAGCCCTGTAGGCAAACAATAGTACGACCACTTCCTACTCTATTGATATCAGCTTGAAATAGATCTATCTATCAGAGACAAGTTTATGTGAGATCAAACACAAACTAGAAAAAAACAGGCCAAGCGTGTCATATTGATGAGAACAATGATAGAAGTAACTTACAACCGTAGATGCGAATGCGGCAGCTTTGTCAAGTCCCCTTTGTCTAAACCTTTCTCAAAATATCCACGACCCGGATGACAACAAATTCACTGATTACTCTCCTCCAGTTCACCATGTGTTTCCTATGAGATCATAGGTTTCATGCTTGCAATTCTTCCCCGTTTCCACCATGATAGAGCCTGTTTATATAGGTTTAGAGAGGCTTAACCTCTTGAGGTATCTTTAGGGTAAGTTGAGGATTTTCCTCCTTAAGCCAGGGATCTTCTCCTAAGATCATGGATGAACCAGGAATTCGAATGCAACTACCTTCCAATATTGAAAGATCCTCCCCTTAATCTCCTCAACAGATCAACTGCTGCTCAGAATAGGCAACGCTCCCTCAAAAAGGCCATCAGAGCGCTATAGCGCTCCCTAGTAGGCTTTAGGGGGGCGCCATTTCTCTAAAGATCTGTAGCGCTCCTTCAGAGGGGAAGTTTGGTGTTATAACGCTCCCTAGCACCTTATAGGGGAGCGCCAACACTCCTAAGGGTGATGTAGGGGAGTGCTCTCTTCTAAAACCTTAGTTTGAAAGCTTCTTTCAGGTGGCAAGAGATACCTGACTTCAGTTAACCATCCCTCTTCCTCCAAATCAGGTGTTTGAGGTATTCTAAGTGTNTTTCCACCATGATAGAGCCTGTTTATATAGGTTTAGAGAGGCTTAACCTCTTGAGGTATCTTTAGGGTAAGTTGAGGATTTTCCTCCTTAAGCCAGGGATCTTCTCCTAAGATCATGGATGAACCAGGAATTCGAATGCAACTACCTTCCAATATTGAAAGATCCTCCCCTTAATCTCCTCAACAGATCAACTGCTGCTCAGAATAGGCAACGCTCCCTCAAAAAGGCCATCAGAGCGCTATAGCGCTCCCTAGTAGGCTTTAGGGGGGCGCCATTTCTCTAAAGATCTGTAGCGCTCCTTCAGAGGGGAAGTTTGGTGTTATAACGCTCCCTAGCACCTTATAGGGGAGCGCCAACACTCCTAAGGGTGATGTAGGGGAGTGCTCTCTTCTAAAACCTTAGTTTGAAAGCTTCTTTCAGGTGGCAAGAGATACCTGACTTCAGTTAACCATCCCTCTTCCTCCAAATCAGGTGTTTGAGGTATTCTAAGTGTCTCCTTAGTGTCGCCATCATGGCAGTATGCTTTGCTTGACATTTGCGACACTTGTGAACAAAATGCGACACTTGCGACAGTTGTGAACAACGTGCGACACTTGTGACACTTATCAAAGCGAGTAATGTTGATGTGTAACACATGCTGCATTAACATTGGTGAGAGTTAGCTTTTACTTGGGTTGAGATGTTGTGTTATGATTTCACCTTGCATTATACAGGGAGGATCTAAACTCATCCCTTGTTGTCCCAGGCTTGAAGGACTTTCTGAATCACTTTCATGTGTGGTATGGGATTTAGGCGTGTGGGTTGTTGTTTTGTTTACCATGAATGAGCATCCTTAGAGTAGTATCTTCGCGTCCAGTGTCATGTTACTGCTGCATGTTACCTTCTTCATTGTGATCAGATTTAGTGTCTTGTTTTTCCACTAGTTCAATGTGTGACAATGTCGTTGAGTTCTTGAAGCTTTTGTTCTACCAAGCTTCGAAGAACTGTGTTTGTCTTTACCGCCAACTTGTGTGAGTATGATATAGTTGTTAGTTGGTTGTCCCCTTTTCTCAAGCAAGCCTTCCTTTGTTTAAATATGGGAACCAAGCCTCACATTATTACTCCCTATCACTGTTTTCTTTGTCCCTTACCTTAATCGTATCAATCAAGACTATTTACGGTGCCTGTTGCGTCGATATTTATTTTAGATGGATACATAAGGCAACCTTCAATTTTGTTGGGATTATCAATGTCAATCCCTTGTAATGCTCATTTGCACTCATTTGATAGTTCGTTTTTGACCTGTGAGTTAGCTTAGATCCTTTTTTATAGTGCCTTTGACTGACTTCTCCTTAATTCTTAAGGAACTTTAAGGATAGAATAGACATTGTTATTTTATAGTGGGGTCTTCCTTGGGTTCTTTATTGGTTTCATGAGCCAACTTGGAGTCCTTACCTTTATAATTCATAGGATTGATCTACATACTACTTAGACGGAGTTGAAAACCTATCGATCCTTGTATAGGAACATTGATGTAGCTTGAAGTGTTCTTGTATTGTTAAGAGAATATTTGGGTCATTCCTTTAAACTTAAACATGGATTTTTAATTAGCCTGGAAGTTCTCATACATTGTGTAAAAGATATTTTTCTCTCCTTTAATTTTAGCTATATTACTCTTGCGCCATTAAATAATGTCGATGTATGGTTGATAAAGTAATTAGATTCTCTTACGCCTTTAATTAATGTTGATGTATGATTGACTTAGAAATTGGATTACTCTTGCACCATGTAATAATGTTGATGTATGATTGATACAATAATTAGCCTAGTCTTGCGCCATGAAAACAAAGTCAATGATTACTCTTGCGCCATGATTAATTGATGATTAAGATTGATTGATTGATCTAGTTGATGTTGAACTTGATTGGATTAGTGGGAATTAGACACCTCCTTGTTCCTCAGAACAATCGCTAGCCCTGAGACCTTAAGTGTTCAAAATAAATCGGATGAATCCTGGGCTTGGGCATTGGTTATGTGCCCTAGAGGTCCTAACCTTGCAGGGTAGGTTGGGTGGGTATTTATTTTAATTATTCAGTGTCTAGTTGATCATTATTTATATTTTCTTCAGTTGATCTTGCATCGCTATTTATGATACTTGTCGATTATGTGTCGTTATCTAAAGTGATGAAGTGTTGATTATGTATCGTTAATAATTATGTTAATGCATTGATTTTGTGCCTCTTTCAATTATGTTAATACTTGATTTTGTGTCGTCACTAATTTGGATGATGTGTTGATAACATTGCTAATTAATTATGTTGTGATGATATTAGTTTTTCCTAATGCAAAAAAATATATATATATACCTAGTACATCTCTATTTTTATTGTAATGGAGGGGTCGTTACATGTGGTATCAGAGAAGGTTCAACCTTGCGACTTGGGATCATTACGCCTTCCATTATATCAAAATTTTGATTAATAGCTTATCGCTAATTAAAATTGAAATTGTCCTTATGGTAATCATAGTTAGAGGACATCATGGAGGTAGATGACATGCTACTAGGGGAAGAGGTGAGACGCCTTTAGTAGCATACATGCCAGAGGGGTCTAACCCCCAAGGAGAAGAGAAAGTCATTGGGCAAGAGAAGATTGCAGTGGGGGATGTGGTTGGTTTGATGAGGTCCTTCCAGAGGATGTCAGAGGCCTTGAAAAAATGACTAGATAGAGATGAGGCTAGGGTGCTTGTACCTACTGAGGGTTCATAGTGCTCTCCAGTTGGAAGTGGTAGCATTCAGAGAGGACTCGAGAAGGTTAAGTTTCTCGAATTCATGGGTGCCACAGACAAATCAACCATCGAAGCATGGTTGGAGAACATGGAGATGTTCTTTGCACTTTGTGACTACACCTCCCACATGAAGGTATGCATGGTGGTATTCCAGCTGAAGGGGAGTTCTATGGTGGAAGATGCTCCTACCTCAACTAAACATGGTTGTCGAAGATGTGTCATGGAAATTGTTCTAGGAATGGTTCTGAGAAAGGTATTTCTTAGAGAAATTCATTGAGTTCTAGCTCAATGATTTCAATGCCTTACGACAGGGTGGTCATACGATTCCCGAGTATGAGGCCCAATTCATGGAGATGCTTAGGTACACTCCACATATGAACACTGAGAAGCTAAAGGTCAACAAGTTTTTGTTCGAACTTAACTTCAACATTCGTGTGAAGGTGAGGATCCTAATGCCTTAGACGTTGCATGATGTAGTCTAGAAGGATCTCATAGCTAAGGAAGAATTTACCAACGGGGGTTAGGGTAGGACTCCTGTAAGACTGACTAGACAGAAGACATCAGGTGCGGAGAATCATCAAACACTAGCCTGACATACAAAAGGGTATTGAGATACGTCGAGAGGATACACGTTCACGACACCATGAGGATCGAGTCCTCAACAAAGGACACCCTACAAAGGACCACAACATCAACAAAAATGTTGCCCGCAACAATAACAGTTTAGGCATGTTCAACAGAACAGACCAGGATATCAGGCTGGTAGGCCAAAAACTTTTACCTTGGGGACCAGGAGTATTGGACCGAAGACTAGATGTTGGACATGTGGAGAGCCACATTACCAGCAAGACTATTTGGTTGTAAAGGCCAGAGTGGCTGGGTCAACGGGACATATTACAGTTGGAGATTTGGACAAGGCCCACAAGATTCATGTAGAGGTGAATAACCACCAGCCCGAGCACCAATCCACTATGCTCGAAACGTTAGGTACCATCGTTGACCAAAAATTTAGTATTTTGATAGATCCAGGTGCTACAAAGAGATTTATTTCTAGTACAACACTAAAAATAATTAAGGTAAAGGAAGTTGAGCAGGAAGAGTTTAGATACATAGAAATGGATTCAGGTGCCAAACAAAAGGTTGGAGGAAAGGTTGCAGACTGACGCATTAACTTGGAATATTTCGTAACGAAGTCCGACCTATATGTCACAATATTAGGATCATATGGCATCGTGATTGGTATGGACTGGTTGGAATCTCATGATGCGATACTTAACTGTAAGACGAAACAATTGAATTTGACCGATGATGAGGGATAAAGAGGAGTGATCGTAGGAAGAAACCAAGGAGTGTCCTTGAGGTTCATTTCTTCTCTACATCTACAAAAGAGCTTGCACAAAGGATGTAAGTTATATGCAATCTTAGCACTAAATGATAAGGGCGAGACGTAAGGATTAGAAAACCTTATGGTAGTACGAGAGTTCGTTGACGTGTTTCCAGAAGAGTTACTAGATTTTCTTCCCAAAAAGTAATTTGAATTTACAATCGACTTAAAACCTGGAACTGAACTGATAGTAAGAGCGCCTTATCGGATGTCAATGCCTTAGTTACAGGAATTGAAAATGCCACTAAGGGAGTTGTTGGGCCTAGTAATTATACATCCAAGTGTGTCACCTTGGTGTGCACCTGTTATTTTCATAAGAAATAAGGATGGGTCGTGGAGACTCTGTATTGACTATAGTCAATTGAACAAGGCAACGATCAAGAACCAATATCTGTTGCCACAATTAGATGATTTGTTTGACCAAATGAAAGGCATGACATTTTTTTCAGAGATCGACTTGAGATCAAGTTATCACTGGTTATGAATTAAAAAGGAATATATTCCTAACACTGCATTCAAGACGAGGTTCAGAAACTACAAATTTATCGTTTTACCATTTGGACTGAAAAACGCCCCGCGGGTATTCATGAGATTGATGAATGGGGTGTTCCATGAATACTTGGAAATTTTTTTCAAGTATTCATTGATGACATATTGATATATTCTTAGACGAAGGAAGAACATGATGAACATTTGCGCTTAGTACTACAGTTTTTACGAGAAATAAAATTATACGGGAAGCTGTCAAAATGCTCTTTTTATCAATCGAGGATTCATTACTTAGTGCATGCTATAATCGACGAAGGCATCGCTATGGATCCAACGAAGGTAGAGGCTATTATGGAATGTCCTGCTTCAAAAAACATACCAGAAGTACGTAGCTTTATGAGTTTAGCAGGATATTACCGATGGTTCGTCGAAGGTTTTTCGAAGATAGAAAATCCGATCATGGAATTGCAGAAGAAAAACAAGAAGTTTGTATGGACTAAGAAATGTGCAGGAGCATTTCAAAGGCTCAAGGAGTTGTTGATGACAATGACGATACTAAAATTCCTCGACATGGACAAGGATTTTTGGGTATACACATACGCATCCAAGGAAGGTTTAGGCAGAGTCTTTATGCAAGATGATTGAGTGATTGCTTACATATCTAGGAAATTAAGAAAACATGATGAGAACTACACAACACATGATTTAGAGTTATTGGCCATTTATTATTCCTTGAGAGTGTGGAGACACTATCTGATTGGATGAAAATTAGAACTAAAAATAGATCACTATGGATTGCAGTACATATTTACGCAGAGTGACTTGAATGCATGGCAAAGGAGTTGGTCAGAATTACTTAGAGAATATGATTTTGAGATTACGTACATTAAAAAAATGGTGAATAGAGTGGCAGATGCATTGAGTCAGAGACCACGCATATTCTCGATGATACCTCTTCAGATGAATCTTTGAGAAAAGATTCTAACTATACAGTTCGATAATGACTGGTATAAAGAGGTTAAGGAAAATATTGGACAAGACACCATTTTGGTACCAAAGTTTGAAGGATATACATTGGAAAACAACAGATTGATGAGGTATAATAACTGGATTTACGTACAACCTAACGACGAATTGAGAAGTTTGATCTTAAGAAAATCTCATAGAGCAATGTACATGGCTCATCTAGTAGTCATGAAGGGAAGACCTTAAGCCCTTATTCTTTTGGAAAGGAATGAAGGACGACATAGTTAACTATGTGGCGAGATGCCTAGAATGTTAGCAAGTGAAGGTTGAACATAGACATATGACAGGGTTACTACAACCTCATAATTTATCGGAATCTAAATAGGAGGTCATTTTGATGGACTTTATTGTTGGATTGTCGCTGATGACAAGGAGGAACGACTCAATTTTCTTGGTAGTTGACACTCTGACGAAGAGTGAACATTTTATTCTTGTGCGTACAACGTACAAGCACTAGACATAGCTAGATATTTTATCAGCAAGATTTTGAGATTACATGGCGTGAAAAAAAGGATCATATTCGATAGAGGATCAATGTTTATAGGGCATATTTGGACCAGTTTCCAAGAGGCCTTGGGGACACAACTGAACTTTAGCACAACGTATCACCCTAAGACCGACAGGAAGACAAAAAGGATGAACCAAATATTGGAATATATGTTGCTTGTGTATGTAATGGACCAACAGAAGCATTGGGAAGAGTTCTTGCCACTGGTAGAATTTGCATACAACATCTATCAAAGTACCCTTAAGATGGAACCGTTTGATTTTCTTTATGGGTGACCGTGTCAGACACCATTGAGTTGGGATAGAACTGAGGATAGGGTCTTGGTCATACCAGAATCAATCCAAGGAATTGAAGTACAAATGAAATCGATAATACAAAGGATAAAAGAAGCGCATGATTGGCATAAGACTTATGTTNGACCGTGTCAGACACCATTGAGTTGGGATAGAACTGAGGATAGGGTCTTGGTCATACCAGAATCAATCCAAGGAATTGAAGTACAAATGAAATCGATAATACAAAGGATAAAAGAAGCGCATGATTGGCATAAGACTTATGTTAATGCGCATTACATTGATCGCAATTAGGAAGTTGGTGACCGAGTCTTCTTGTAGGTGAAACCGCACAATATTTCGATCAAGTTTGGAAAGGGTGCTAAGCTCTCTCCTAGGTTTGTGGGAAATTTTTAAGTTGTGGAAAAGAAACAATTTGTGGCCTATCGACTAGCCTCTCCTGATTCTTTGAGGTGTATGCATGATTTTTTTCATGTATCTGTTTTGAGACATTATGGTAGACATCCTACACATGTGATTGACATGAGTTCCTTGCAGGTGTTGAATGACAGTGCGCTCACGGCGGAGCCAATATGAATTCTGGACCATCACATTCGGCGACTACGGTGTCAAATAGTAGATCAGGTCAAGGTCCAGTGGGACAATTATAGCCCACACTCAACTACCTAGGAGGACGCATGTGATATGTGCCAGTAGTTTCGGTATTTGTTTGATATCTTAGACATATAGATCTTGTTAGATACTTTTATTACTGAATTTTATATACTGTACAACTTCAAGACAAAGTTTAAAACAAGAGGGGGTGTATGTAACATCGCGCTCTTGCTAGCACATGTTATCAACTTATTCTTTGAGGACACTTGAGTGCAAGTGATCTGGTTATAGTAGATGGTTGTTTTTTTGGTTATGGATTCTTATGATGATGTTGATGGATTATGATTTGATGTTATTGATATATGCATATTGACAGATGCTATTGATGAGTTTTCCCTGAGTGTGCAGGACATTGATAGAGTGGGGATGTCGATGGCATCAACGGGCCTCCTTGGACTCCGGATTGAGTTAGGGAGTGGATTTTATTGGTTTGATTATTTCATTTATGCATATGTGACATATGATCGATTTTAGTATGATTGTGTATTGGATCATTGGAAATGTTTTGTTGATGGATGTAGGATGACGAATGATTTCTAATATGAATCACATAAGGAGTAAAGGGGCAATGCACATAGACCATATATTGAGGGATAAATGTGGCAAAGTCCCTATCACAACCTAATAGTACTCCCGTCGTGGCTAGAATTGTAGGTTAACGCTTACCTAGTTCGAGAGGTCCACGATGTCGTGAGGGCAGACTGAGATAGTTGCTCACAAATATTTCTAAGGGGCACACAATAAAGCATGGTCCTTATTCCTTAGAAGCCCTTAGTCTCTCACAAGGTTGCCTGAGTGGAGTGTTGACTCCAAGGCTTGGACAACTACCAGAACTAATCAAAGGTGAGTGACACCCTTGGAGCACGAAGTGCATCTTGAAGGTCACATCATAGAAATAAAATGTGAGTCAATGAATCTAGGTGTCCTAGAAAACCTTGAGTGAATAATTAAACCTTATAAAATATTTAAGAATTGCCAGATTTAATTAATTAATTAAGGATTGGAATTATTAATTGAATCCCCAAATGAAAGTCTAAGCCTATTAAAAAAAACAATTAGCCTAAGTCTAAGTTAGTAAGAAGACTAAAAACAAATTATAAATTAAATAATGAGTGGATAAAGTAAATCAATTTAAGAAATTAAGAAAAATAAAACAAACCTAAAGATTGATTTAATACACATATGTGAAAGAAATTACGAAATTGGAATTTAAGGTAAGAATGGAATAAAGCTGAAGGAATGTGTACACATAGAAAGGTATCTAGAGTCTAGTTAACACTAGTCTAATTAGGAGAAGAATCCTATTTTAACTCAACTCAGATTTAGTAAGGNAAGAAATTACGAAATTGGAATTTAAGGTAAGAATGGAATAAAGCTGAAGGAATGTGTACACATAGAAAGGTATCTAGAGTCTAGTTAACACTAGTCTAATTAGGAGAAGAATCCTATTTTAACTCAACTCAGATTTAGTAAGGCGTCAGTCATTAATTGGAAATAAGGGGAATAAAGAGACAAATAGGAGTGATTTAAGGAGCACTTTTAGGAAGGGTGAGGAAAATTGACTTTTATTAAAATAAATTGTAGAATTAGTTGTGCAACTTGGGGGAGAGGATGACAAGTGTAAGGGGGAAATAATTGTAAATTATTTAATTAACAAGAAAATTAATTATGCAAGTGGGGATGTGTCATGGAGAAATTCTATAAAACAAATGGCCTAAATGAGAAATGGATCACACCGGTGATGGGTAAAGTTATGTTGCAGAATTTATGACCTGTTTTACTTGTGAAAGTTGGGATACCCATGCTTGAGAGAGAGTGGTGGATCTATGTTGTGAGGCAAAATGGGAGCTAGAGGATTTTTGGTTGTGTTTGTGCTTGTCCCCTTTGTGGTTCGGGGGGCTAGGGGGGAAGAAGTGTACCCGTAGCATTGGCTGGGAGGTACCAATGACTTCTCTGTGATTAACTAGTGGGAGGAAGAAAGGATCACTAGTTGTGAAAGAACATTTCCAAGCCTAGCTTCTTCGGTGATGGTATTCTCCTTTGCGCTTGAATTTTAATAAGATTTGGTTATATATGTATGGTTTTCTTATTCATTGCTGATGTAATAAAAACACTGTTAACAAATGCATTCTCCTTGTTGCTTGAATTGTAATAATATTTGGTTGTATATGTAATGTTTACTATTTCTCCACAGATGTAATGGAAACAATGGTATCGAAATGTATTCCCTTGTCGCTTGAATTGTAATAAGATTGGATCTATATGTAATGTTTTCTATTTTTCCGCAGAGGTAATAAAAACTCAATTTTGAATTTTGCAATTCCCTTGACGGTCAAGTACGATAGAAGGAATTTATCGAGACTGAATTTAAATTAGAATATTTTACTTTGATATTCCATTTATCCATTCATATGCTCTATGCTTGGTATTTTGTTAATGATTATAACCAATACAAAATTGAAGTAAGTTATGGCTTCTATTACAGATTTTATGGTATTTCTAAACTCAGTTGATGTGCCCTTGTATTATATCTTTTTCAACTCGATTCCTTTTGATCACCATGAATAGTTGGGTGATCATTAAGATGCTCTAGTGCCTTTTTCCTACTATGATATACTCAAGAGAAATTCCTCTCAGTCGTTGTCCTCAATTGGCATGACACTGAGTCGCTTGTCAATTATTGAAAACTGAGTAAACATTTGTTTAATCCCTTCTTGGATACGTGTGACACTTGTTCTTTATCTTCATAAAAGTGAACTTTTGGATGAAATCAACCCTCCTATTTTCTTGGTTCAACACAACCAAAATATTGCAACTTGAATGATGCATAGGTAGCTGATCTGGTGGCCTCACTATATCAACCCCATGGTACCCTTCCTTGAGGGAGAATCCAAGATGCAGGTGGGTTCGATGGGGAGAGAATTCCTTGGTGTTTATGCAAAGGATTGTCTGCTTTATGCATATAATCTCGAATGGTTGAGGTATAATTGCAACAATCCTTAAATAATTTTGAAGCGTATTGGTAGAGTATCCATGCGAATCTGCTCGTATCATGAAAATAAAAACATATCTACAAGGAGAAACTTCCTTGGGTCGACATACACAGTTAATCTTAATTCTTAGCGTACGAGCTTGATCTCAACACACTCAATTATTTATTAACTTATGAGCTTGTTGTTGTAGTAACAAAGGTAGTGGCCCTCGCGCACGATGTTAACCTTGGAATTATCTGAATTTTGCGAGAGTCTTAACCTCTTAGGTTTTCACACATCCATTTAATGGGTTTCATATTACAGTAAGATGGATGGGGTGGATTTAGCACCAAATCCCCTTCTTATCTGAATGACACTTTGTTAGTTCCAACAAGATTTCATCTCTCGTTTTTTTTCTTATTCTTATTTTGGATTACAATTCTTGGTTAGCACACAAATGCCCCTTATACAATTCTTGGTTAGCACACAAACGCCCCTTATACATTTCTTGGGGCTTGTGCCATGTCTGTTGGGGTATCGTTACATCCTCTTTAACACTTAATTAGAATTGTTGAGATGTTGTGTTAACACTGCTGAGAGTCAGCTTTTACTTGGGTTGAGATGTTGCATCATGATTTCTCCTTGCATTATACAGGGAGGATATAAACTCATCCCTTGTTGTCCTAGGATTGAAGGACTGCCTGAATCGTTGTCATGTGTGGTATAGGATTTAGGTGTGTGGGTTGTTGTTTTTTTTACCATGAATGACCATCCTTAGAGTAGTATCTTGGTGTCCAAATTCCTGTTACTGTTCCCTGTTACCTTCTTCATTGTGATCAGATTTAGTGTCTTTTGTTTCCACTAGTTCAATGTGTGATAATGTCATTGAGTTCTTGAAGCTTTTGTTGTACCGGGATTTGAACAACTGTGTTTGTCTTGACCGCCAACTTGTGTGAGTGTGATCTAGTTGTTAGTTGGTTATCCCCTTTTCTCAAGCAATCCTTCCTCTGTTTAAATCTGGGAACCAAGCCTCAGATTATTACTGCCTATCACTATTTTCTTTTTCCCTTACCTTAATCGTATCAATCAAGACTGTTTATGGTGCATGTTATGTCCATATTTATTTTAGATGAATACCCAAGGAAACCTTCACTTTTGATGTGATTATCAATGTCAATCCCTTGTAACGCTTATTTTCACTAATGTGATAGTTCCTTTTTGACCTGTGAGTTCGCTTAGATCCTTATGTAAATCCTTCGACTGAGTTCTCCTTAATTCTTAAGGAAATTTAAGGATAACATAGACATTGCTATGGTATAGTGGGGTCTTCCTTGGGTTCCTTATTGGTTTCACGAGCCAACTTGGATTCCTTACCTTTATAATTGATAGGATTGATATACATACTACTTAGAGGGAGCTGAAAATCTATCGACCCTTGTATAAGAACATTGATGTAACCTGAAGTATTCATGTATTGTTAAAAGAATATTTGGGTCCTTCCTTTAAACTTAAACATGGATTTTTAATTATCCTGGATTTTCTCGTACATTGTGTAAAAGAGATTGTTCTCTCCTTTAATTTTAACTAGACTACTCTTGCGCCATGATTAATTGATGACTAAGATTGATTGATTGATCTAGTTGATGTTCAACTTGATTGGATTAGTGGGAATTAGACACCTCCTTGTTCCTCAGAACCGTCGCCAGCCCTGAGACCTTAAGTGGTAAAAATCAATCAGATGAATCCTGGGCTTGAGCATTTCTTATGTGTCCTAGAGGTCCTAACCTTGCCGGGTAGGCTGGGTGGGTAGTTATTTTAATTATTCAGTGTCTAGTTGATCATTATTTATATTTTCTTTAGTTGATCTTGCGTCACTATTTATGATACTTGTCGATTATGTGTTGTTATATAAAGTGATGAAGTGTTAATTATGTATCATTACTAATTATGTTAATGCATTGACTTTGTGCCGCTATCAATTATGTCAATTCTTGATTTCATGTTGTCACTAATTTGGATGATGTGTTGATATCATTGCTAATTAATTATGTTGTGACGATATTAAATTTTCCTCGTGTAAATAAATAAATAAATAAATATATATATATATATATATATATATATACCTTGTACATAGCTATTTGTTATCGTAATAGAGGGGGTCGTTACATGTGGTATCAGAGCGAGTTCAACCCCGTGACTTGGGATCATTACGCATTCCACTGTTTCAAACTTTTAATTAATAACTTATCGCTAATTAAAATTGAAATTGTCCTTACGACAATCGTGGTTAGAGGACAATGTGGAGGTAGACGACGTGATGCTAGGGGAAGAGGTGGGACACCTCTATTAGAAGAGAAAGTCATTGGGAAAGAGAAGGTTGCGGTGGGGGATGTGGTTGGTTTTATAAGGTCCTTCCATAGGATGTCAAAATCCTTAACTAACTGACTAGATAGAGATGAGGGCAGGGCGCCTATACCCATTGAGAGTTCACAACATGCTACAGTTGGTAGTGGTAGTATTCATAGAGGACTCAAGAAGGTTAAGTTTCCCAAATTCATGGGTGCCACCGATGGCTCAGCCGTTAAGGAATGGTTGGAGAACATGGAGATGTGCTTTGCACTTCACGACTACACCTCCCACATGAAGGTCCGCATGGTGGTCTTCCAGCTGAAGGGGAGTGCTCTTCTATGGTGGAAGACACTCCTACCTCAACTAAACATGGCTTTCAAAGATGTATCATGGGAATTGTTCGAGGAATGGTTCCAGGAAAGGTATTTGTCAGAGAAATTCATTGACTGCCAACTCAATGAGTTCAACGCCTTACGATAGCATGGTTGTATGATTCCTGAGTATGAGGCCTGATTCATGGAGCTTCTTAGGTACGCTCCACATCTAAACACCAAGAAGCTAATCAACAAGTTTGCATTCAACCTTAACTTCATCATTCATTTGAAGGTGAGGATTGTAATGCCTCAAATGTTGCACGATCTAGTATGAAAGGCCCCCATAGTTGAGGAATATTTGACCAGCGGGGGTCAGGGTAGGACTCTAGCAAGACCGACTGGATAGATGACATCAGGTGTGCAACAACATCAGACACCATCCCGACATACAACAAGGTATCAAGATACGTTGAGAGGATCCAAATTCATGACATCACGATGATCGGATCCTCAGCAGAGGAATCCCTACAGAGGACCACAACATCAACAACAACGTCGCCCATAATAGGAAAATTTTAAGCATGTTCAATAGAATAGACCAGGATATTAGGCTGGTAGGCCAACAACTTCTACCTCGGGGACCAGGAGTACTGGACCAAAGACCAGATGTTGGACATGTGGAGAGCCACATTACCAAGAACACTTTCCATTTGAGAATGCCAGAGTGGTCGGGTCAATGGGACACACTACAGTTGGATATTTGGGAAAGGCCCACAAGATTCATGCAGTGGTGAATAACTGCTAGACCAAGCACCAGTCCACTATGCTTAAAACGTAAAGTACCATCGCCGACCAAACCTTTAGTATTTTGATAGATCTAAGTGCTACATAGAGCTTTATTTCTAGTACAATGCTGAAAAGAATTAAGGTAAAGGAAATCGAGCAGGAAGATTTTAGATACGTAGAAATGGATTCGGGTGCCAAACAGAAGGTTGGAGGAAAGGTTGTGGACTGTCACATTAACTTGGAATATCTTGAAACGAAGTTCAACCTATATGTCACGATCTTAGGATTGTATGACATCGTGATCGATATGTACTGGTTGGAATCACATGCAACTATAAAATGAAACAATTGATTTTGACCGATGATGAGGGACAAATAAGAGTGATCATAGGAAGAAACCAAGGATTTTCCTAGAGGTTCATTTCTTCCCTACAACTACAGAAGATCTTGTGAAAAGGATGAAAGTTATTTGAAATATTATAACTAAATGACAAGGGAGAGACGAAAGGATTAGAAAAACTTCTGGTAGTATGAGAGTTCACTGACGTGTTTCCAGAAGAGTTACCAGGTTTTCTGCCCGAAAGAGAATTGGAATTTACAATCGAATTCTAACCTGTAATTGAACCGATAGAAAGAGCACCTTATCAAATGTCAATGTCTGAGTTAAAGGATTTGAAAATTCCACTAAGGGAGTTGTTGGACCTAGGAATTACACGTCCAAGTGTGTCACCTTGGGGTGCGCTTGTTATTTTCACAAGAAAGAAGGATGGGTCGTGGAGACTTTGTATTGACTATCGTCAATTGAAAAAGGTAACGATCAAGAACCAATATCCATTTCCAATATTAGACGATTTGTTTTATAAAATGAAAGGAGCGACTATGTTTTCAAAGATTTACTTGAGATCAGGTTATCGCCAGTTACAAATTAAAAATGAATATATTCCTAGGACCGCCTTCAAGACGAGGTTTGGACACTATGAGTTTACTGTTTTACTGTTTGGACTAAAAAACACCCTTGGGTTATTCATGATATTGATGAATGGAGTGTTCCACGAATACTTGAACAAGTTTTTCAAGTATTCATTGATGACATATTGATATATTCTCAGATGATGGAAGAACAAGACAAACATTTCCTCTTAGTACTACACTGTTTACAAGAAAACAAGTTATATGGGAAACTGTCAAAATGCTATTTTTACCAATCGAGGATTCATTACTTAGGGAATGCTATATCCAACGAAGGTATTGTTGTGGATCCATCGAAGGTAAAGGATATTATGGAATGGCCTGTGCCAACAAATATACCCAAAGCACGCATTTTTATGGGTTTAGCAGGATATTACCGATGATTCGTTGAAGGTTTTTCGAGGATAGAAAATTCGATACTAGAAGTACACATCTTTATGCGTTTAGAAAGATATTATTGACAGTTTGTCGAAGGTTTTTTGAAGATAGAAAATCGGATCAACGATGGAAGAACATGAAAAAAAATTCTGCTTAGTACTACAATGTTTACAAGAAAACAAATTATATGGGAAATTGTCAAAATGTTATTTTTACCAATCGAGGATTCATTACTTAGGGCATGATATATCCGATGAAGGCATCGTTGTGGATCCAATGAAGGTAGAGGCTATTATGGAATGGCCTGCGCTGACAAACGTACCAAAAGTATGCATCTTTATGGGTTTAGAAGTATATTGCCAATGATTCGTCGAAGGTTTTTCAAAGACAGAAAATCCGATCACAGAATTGCAGAATAAAAACAAGAAGTTTGTATGTACTGAGAAATGCACAGGATCATTTCAAAGGCTCAAGGAGTTGTTGACGACAACTCCAATACTGAAATTACCTGACATGGACAAGGATTTATGAGTGTACATAAACGCGTCCAAGGAAGGTTTAGGCGGAGTCTTGATGCAAGACGGTCGAGTGATCGCTTACATCTCCAGGAAATTAAGAAAGCACGAGGAGAACTACACAACGCATGATTTGGAGTTATTGGCCATTTCTTATTCCTTGAGAGTGTGGAGACACTATCTGATTGAACGAAAATTTGAACTAAAAAGAGATAACTGTGGATTGAAACACATATTTATGTAGAGTGACTTGAACCCACGACAAAGGCGTTGGTCGGAATTACTTACCGAATACGATTTTGAGATTATGTACATTAAAGGAACAATGACTAGAGTGGAAGATGTATTGAGTTAGAGACCACACATATTCTCGGTGCTACCTCTTCAGACGAATCTTCGAGAAAATATTCTAACTATGCAGTTCGACGATGACTGGTATAAATAGGTTAAGGAAAATATTAGACAAGACACCACGTTGGTACCAAAGTTTGAAGGATATACATTGGAAAATGACGGATTGATGAGGTATAATAACCAGATTTACGTACCCCCTAATGATGAATTGGGAAGTTTGATCTTAATCGAAGCTCATAGAGAAGTGTACATGGCTCATCCAGAAGTCACGAAGATGAGGGCAAACCTTAAGCTCTTATTCTTCTGGAAAGGAATGAAGGCAGACATAGTTAACTACGTGGCGAGATCTCTAGAATGTCAGGAAGTGAAGGCTAAATATAGACATTCGACAGGGTTACTATAGCCTCACGCTATATTGTAATTGAAATGGGAGGTCATTTCAATGGACTTTATTGTTGGATTTCCACTGACGGTAAGGAGGCACAACTCGATTTTCATGGTAGTTGACACTCTGACGAAGAGTGCACATTTTATTCCTATGCGTACAATGTATCAGGCGCCATACATAGCTAGAGATTTTATCAGCGATATTGTGAGATTACATGGCATGCAAAAAAGGATCATATCCGATGGAGGATTAGTGTTTACAGGGCATATTTGGACCAGTTTCCAAGAGGACTTAGGGACACAATTGAACTTTAGCACAACGTATCACCCTGAGACTGATAGGAAGATAGAAAGAATGAACCAAATATTGGAATATATGTTTCTTGTGTATGTAATTGACCAATAGAAGCGTTGGGAAGATTTTTTGCCACTTATAGAGTTTGCATACAACAACAACTATCAAAGTACCATTAAGATGACATTGTTTGAATTTCTTTACGGGAGATCGTGTCAGACTCCATTGAGCTGGAATCAATTTGAATATAGGGTCTTGGTCGGACTAGAAGTGATCCAAGGAATGGAAGTACAAATGCAATCGATAAGACAAAGGATTAAATAAGCACAAGATAGAAAGAAGAGTTATGTTGATGCGCATCACGTTGACCGCAATTAGGAAGTTGGTGACTGATTCCTCTTGCGGGTGAAACCGCACAAGATTTCGATCAAGTTTGGAAATGGTGCTAAACTCTCTCCTAGGTTTGTGGTATTTTTAAAAGTTGTGGAAAAAAAACAATTTGGGGCCTATCCACTAGCCTTTCCTGATTCTTTGATAAGTATGCATGATATTTTTCATGTATCTATTTTGAGATATTATGTTAGTGATCCTACACATGTCATTGACATGAGTTCCTTACAGGTGTCGCATGAGGGTGTGCTTACAATGGAGCCAATTTTCATTCTGGACCATCGCATTCAACAACTATGACGTCAAACATTAGATCAAGTCAAGGTCCATTGTGATAATTATAGTCCACACTCGGCTACCTGCAAGGACGCATGTGATATGCGCCAACAATTTTCGTATTTGTTTGATAGATTAGACATATAGATCTTGTCAGATACTTTTATTATTACATTTTATATACTGTACAACTTCAAGATGCATTTTAAAACAAGAGGGGGTGTATGTAACATCCCACTCTTGCTAGCACATGTTATCGACTTATTCTTTGAGGACATTTGTGTGCAAGTGATCTGGTTATAGTACGTGGTTGTTGTTTTGCTTATGGATTATTACGATGATGTTGATGGATTATGAATTTATGTTATTGATATATGTGTATTGACAGATGCTATTGACGATTTTTACCTGAGTGTGTAGGACATTGACAGAGTGTGGATATCGATGGTATCAATGGGCCTCCTTGAACTTGAGATTGAGTCAGGGAGTAGATTGTATTGGTTTGAGTATTTCATTTATGCATATGTGACATATGATCGATTTTAGTATGATTTTGTATTGGATCATTGATAGTGTTTCATTGATGGATGCAGGATGACAAATTCTTGCTAATCTGACTCACATAAGGAGTAAAGGGGCTAAGCACATAGACCATATATTGTGGGATAAATGTGGCAGAGTCTCTTTCACAACCTACTAGCACTCCCACTGTGGCTCGAATTGTAGGTTAACGATTACCTAGTTTGAGCGGTCCACGATGTTGTGAGGGTAGACTAAGGTAGTCACTCACAGAGATATCTAAGGGGCACTTATTCCTTAGAAGCCCTTAGTCTCTCACAAGTTCACCTGAGTGGAGTGTTGAATCCAAGGGTTGGAAAAATACCAAAACTAGTCAAAGGAGACTGGCACCCTTGGAGCACAGAGTGCGTCTTGAAGGGCACGTCGTGGAAATAAAACATGAGTCAATGAATCTAGGTGGCCTAGAAAAACTTCAGAGAATAATCAAACCTTGTAAAATCTTTAATAGGCTTAGACTTTCATTTGGGGATTCAATTAATTAATTAAGGATTGAAATTATTAATTGAATCCCCAAATGAAAGTCTAAGCCTATTCAATTTTTTTTTTATCCTAAGTCTAAGTTAGTAAGAAAACTAAAACTAAATTATAAATTAAATAACGAGGGGATGAAGTAAATCAATTTAAGAAATTAAGAAAAATAAAATAAACCTAAAGATTGATTTAATACACATATGTGCAAGAAATTACCAAATTCGAATTTAAGGTAAGAATGGCATAAAGTTGAAGGAATGTGTACGCATAGAAAGGTATCTAGAGTCTAGTTAAAGCTAGTCTAAATAAGAGAAGGATCTTTTTTTAACTCAACTCAGATTTAGTAAGGTGTCAGTCATTAATTGGAAATAAGGGGAATAAAGAGACAACTAGGAATGATTAAAGGAGCGCTTTTAGGAAGGGTGAGGGAAATTGACTTTTATTAAAATAAATTGTGAAATTACTTGTGAAACTTGGGGGAGAGGATGACAAGTGTAAGGGGGAAATAATTATAAATTATTTAATTAAAAAGTGAATTAATTGTGCAAGTGGGGATGTGTCATGGAGAAACTATATAAAACAAATGGCCTAGATGAGAAATGGATCACACTAGTGATGGGTAAAGTTATGTTGCAGAATGTTTGACTGGTTTTACTTGTGAGAGTTGGGATACCCATGCTTGAGAGAGAGTAGTGGCTCTACCTTGCGAGACAAGCTAGGAGCTAGAGGATTTTGAGTTGTGTTTGTGCATGACCCCTTTCTGGTTAGTGGGGCTAGGGGGAAGAAAACTACCCCTAGCATTGGCTGGGAGGTACCGGTGACATCTTTGCGATTAGCAAGTGGGAGGACGGAAGGATCACTAGTTGTTGAAGAAAATTTCCAAGCCTAGCTTCGTCGGTGATAGTATTCTCCTTTGCGCTTGAATTGTAATAAGATTTGGTTATATATGTAGGCTTTTCTTATTCTTTGCAAATGTAATAAGAACACTGTTAACAAATGCATTCTCCTTGTCGCTTGATTTGTAATAAGATTTGGTTGTATATGTAATGTTTTCTATTTCTCCACAGATGTAATGGAAACACTGGTATCGAAATGTATTCCCTTTTCGTTTGAATTGTAATAAGATTGGATGTATATGTAATGTTTTCTATTTTTCCGCAGATGTCATAAAAACTCTGTTGATCCATTCATATGCTCTATGCTTGGTCACTGTTAATGATTATAACCAAAACAAAAGTGAGGTAAGTTATGGCTTCCGTTACATATTGTATGGTCTTTCTAAACTTAGTTGATGTGCCCTTGTATTATATCATTTTTTGCTTGATTCCTTTCAATTGCCATGAATAATTGGGTGATCATTAAGATGCTCTAGTTCCTTTTTCCTACTGTGAGATACTCAAGAAAAATTCCTCTCAGTCGTTGTCCTCAATTGGCGTGATGGTGAGTCACTTGTCAATTATTGAAAACTGAGTAAAAATTTGTTTAATCCATGCTTGGATACTTGTGAGCTTGGTCTTTAACTTCATAAAAATGAACTTTTGGCTAAAATAGACCCTCCCATTTTCTTGGTTCAGCACACCCAAAATCTTGCAACTTGAATCATGCATAGGTGATCGATCTGGTGGCCTCACTGTATCAACCCCATGGTACCCTTCCTTGAGGGTGAATCCAAGATGCAGGTAGGTTCGATGGGGAGAAAATTCCCTAGTGTTTGTGCAAAGGACTTTCCTCTTTCTGCATACAATCTCGAATGGTTGAGGTATAATTTCAACCATCCTTAAATAATTTTGAAGCATATTGGCAGAATATCCATGTGAATCTGCTGGTATCGTGCCAAGAAAAATAGATGACAACATTCTCAGTAATGATAGAAGGATATTTATGTATATCTAAAAGGAGTAACTTCCTTAGGTCACAACATACGTAGTCAATCTTAATTCTTAGCGTAAGATCTTGATGCCAACACACTCAATTATTTATTAACTTATGAGCTTGTTGCTGTAGTAACAGAGGTAGTGGCCCTCGCGCACGATGTTAACCTTGGAATTATTTGAATTTTGTGAGAGTCTTAACTTGTTAGGTTGTCACACCTCCATTTAATGGGTTGCATATTACAGTAAGATGGATGGAGTGGATTTAGCACCAAATCCCCTTCTTACTTGAACGACACTTTGTTAGCTCCAACATGATTTCGTCTCTTGTTTTTTTTCTTATGCTTATTTTGGATTGTGATGCATGGTTAGCACACAAACACCCCTTCTACATTTATTGGGGCTTGTTCCACATTTGACGGGATATCGTTACACCCACTTTAACACTTAACTAGAATTGTTGAGATGTTGTGTTGATGCTGCGTTAACACTGTTGAGAGTTATCTTTTACTTGGGTTGAGATGTTGCATTATGATTTCTCCTTTCATTATACAGGGAGGATGTGAACTCATCCCTTGTTGTCCCAGGCTTAAACGACGGTCTGAATTGTTGTCATGCGTGGTATAGGATTTAGGTGTGTGGGATGTTGTTTTGTTTACAATGAATGAGCATCCTTGGAGTAGTATCTTGGCGCCCAACTTCATGTTACTGTTTCCTGTTACCTTCTTCATTGTGATCAGATTTAGTGTCTTCTTTTTCCACTAGTTCAATGTGTGACAATGGCGTTGAGTTCTTGAAGCTTTTGTTGTACTAGGCTTTGAAGAACTGTGTTTGTCTTGATCGCCAACTTGTGTGAGTATGTTCTAGTTGTTAGCTGGTTGTCCCCTTTTTTCAAGAAAGCCTTCTTCTATTTAAATCTGGGAACCAAGCCTCAGATTATTACTCCCTATCACTATTTTTTTTGTCCCTTACCTTAATCGTATCAATCAAGACTATTTACGATACATATTACGTTGATCTTGATTTTAGATGGATACACAAGGAAACCTTCACTTTTGATGCGATTATGAATGTCAATCCCTTATAAGGCTCATTTTCACTGATGTGATAGTTCCTTTTTGACCTGTGAGTTAGCTTAGATCCTTTTTTATAGTGCCTTTGACTGACTTCTCCTTAATTCTTAAGGAAATTTAAGGATAGCATAGAAATTTCTATGTTATAGTGGGGTCTTCCTTGGGTTCCTTATTCGTTTCACGAGCCATCTTGGAGTCCTTACCTTAATAATTGATAGGAATGATCTACCTACTACTTAGAGGGAGATGAAAACCTATCGAACCTTGTATAAGAACATTGATGTAGCCTGAAGTATTCATGTATTGTTAAAAGGAGATTTGGGCCCTTCCTTTAAACTTAAACATGGATTTTTAATTAGCCTGGAAGTTCTCATATATTGTGTAAAAGAGATAGTTCTCTCCTTTAATT